>JAQQSZ010001676.1:0-14992 GCA_028646595.1 Phalanger gymnotis | reverse complement strand
ATTTGGTAAATATCTTTTATTAGAATGTTAACCCACATCAACAAGTACTTATTAATTGCCAACTATGTGTTGTACATTGTATTAAATGCTAGAGATTCAAAAAAGAAAAGAAAGACCAAAACAATAATAAGTCTTCTTAGTATTAAAAGAAAAATTATATATTCAATATAAAGTCATGTAGTCATAATAATAACTTACCTGTATGTAATCATATAAGAAGTATAAAGTATTTTCTTAAAAAAACTTCTATGTTAGTAGTATATGTACTACTATGTATATACTACTATAATTTTCTCTATTTTATAAATAAGGACACTTGAGGACTCAGACAGCCTGTGTGCCCAAAATCACAAAGCTAGTTAGTTAGCCAGAACTAACCACCAAATTTTTTGAGTTGTAGTCCAGTGGTCATTCCGTATTTCTTCTTCAGTTGGAAATGCATTTCATAGAACTATACACTAAAACACAGAATAAAAGAAATCCATTACCATGAGAAATAAAGGCCTTATGGATACATCTGTATATTTTTTCTATTTTTTAATCTTCCAAAAAGTACTGTATGCAGTACTCCTAATATCTGTGAATGTCAAATTCCTCAACTTTGTGCACGCTATTAGCAAACTCTCTTGTACTTGCTGAATTTAATCACACAGGAATGAATAACAGAGGGCAATCCTCAAGTGGGAGTCACTTGGAACAAGTTGGCACAACCAGAGTCAGATAAGGCGCCTTATGATAAGAAAGATTAAAGTTGAAAATTTAAGACAAGGATGCATTTTTAAAGTCACCGTGGGAAAAAAAGAAAAGTATGGGGAACTTTGATCATTGACAGTGATGAAAACATAAACCACTTCAATCAAACCCACCTCCAGCACTTTATAAAGTAGGAAAACTAAATCACAGTAGTATAGGCAATTCATATTAGCAGCAGACAAATAGTAATAGACAAGAATGAAAAAGCAGGATGGTCAAATGAAAGTATTCTCTCTCATACAAATTTTATTTTAACTGCATATCAATTGTAAACTAAGAGTCAGATTAATTTTTACAAATAGATAGAATTCATCTTGATTCACTTGACATTTGATGCAACTGAAACATTCTTTTGATGGCCACAAAAGAAATGGACAGATATTTCACAAAAACAAGCAAAAAAAAAGACCAAGAAGAACAAAACACTTTATTTACTGGGTTGATGAAACAATTACCATGTATTGATATGGGCTACTTGTGCAAAGGTGAGTGATCCCTATAATGTCCTGGATTATAAACATGACTTTGGCCCTGGAATTTCTTTCAAGAGTTTCATCTCCCTTTATAAAAAAAAGTTAGTAATAATCGTTTGCTTCCTGTGTACAAGGTTACACCACAGATCTACTCTTACCTTCTAAGCTGTTCAGTCTCAATTTTTGGAGAGGTTTTAGAGTGAAAAATGAAATTTGGCCAAAAATAATGCACAACTAGATTTGAAGGAAAAATAAAGATTAAGGACTGTGGGCAATATTGAGGTAAACCATGGATTAAACTTTTTAAAAAGTATTTATTTATTTTAAGAAATTTTCCCCAGTTACATGTAAAAACAATTTTTAACATTTGTTTTAAAAATTTTGACTTCCAAATTCTCTCTCTTCCTCCCTCCTCAATCCTCCTCCTTGAGAAGGCAAGCAGTTTGATATAGGTTATATATGTGCAGTCATACAAAACATCCATTATAGTCATGTTGCGAAAGAAAACATAAACAAAAAAAACCCTCAAAAAATAAAGTTAAAAAGTATGCTTCAATATGTATTCAGACACCATCAATTCTTTCTCTGGGGATGGATAGCATTTTTCATCATAGTTCATAAGTCCATAAGTCCTTCAGAGCAGTCTTGGATCATTGTATTGCTGAGAAGAGCTAAGCAATTCACAGCTGATCATCTTGCAGTAGTGTTATTTTGTAAACAGTATATTTACTTTGCATCAGTCCATTCAAGTCTTTCCAGGTTTTTCTGAGTGCATCCTCCTCAACATTTCTTATAGTACAATAGTATTCCATAATAATCACATCATAGCTTGACTGAACAAGCTAATTGATGAGCATCCCATCAGTTTTTAGTTCTTTGCCCCCAGAAATGAGTTGCTATAACTATTTTTGTACATATAGGTCCTTTTCCCTTTTTAAAATCTCTTTTGGGATACAGACCTAGTAGTGATATTGCTAAGTCAAAGGGTATGCATGGTTTTATAGCCCTTTGGGCATAGTTCCAATTTGCTCTGCAGAATGGTTGAATCAGTGCACAACTCCACTAGAGCATTAATGTCTCATTTTTCCCACATCCCTTCCATCATTTGTCACTTTCCTTTTCTTTCCTATTAGCTAATCTAATAGGTATGAGATAGTGCTTCAAAATTGTTTTAATTTGCATTTCTCCAATCAATAGTGAATTAGACTATTTTTTCATACACCTATAGATAGCTTTGATTGCCTTGATTACCTGAAAACTAATCATATTTTCGATCATTTTTCAATTGGGGAATGGCTGGATTAAACTTTTTAAAAGCCAAGAAACACATTGGAGTATGCCTTAGTCATGGTTCTCATCAGGATTATTAGTATTTATTGAACATCTACTCAGTACGTAACACTGAGTAGGCTATTGGAATTACAGTGCGTTGACTTAAACACATTTTCTTTATACAATGGGAGATATGAAACTAGAACAGTTCAATAATTTATTCCTGGCCCTTAGATTCTCCATTTTTCTTTAAGACTCAGGCAGGCACTGCCTCCTCTCAGATGTTTCTATTCTCCCAAGTTGTTACTGGGGAAATGATGTATATATTTTTGTGTGTATATTTTATGCCCTCCCAGTAAAATTTCTAGGCCAATAAGAATCTGGGGAAAATTAACAATGTAGCTTTAAAAACTTATATCTAGATATATTTTCTTTAATGAAGAGATATTTTTGATCCACACATTTGAGTTCCAAAAATTGTCATATGAAAAAGCTGCCGTTGTCATATCATGAAAGTAATCTTAGCTACTCTAAGGCTATATGAATGAATAAAAAATATGGCAGGTGCCAAAAGACTTGAAAAACTTCAAGCAGCTTTCTATGGCTTAGTAAAATTTAAGGTGCAGTAGAACAGTGTGGTGAGAGTATATTTTTTATTTCCCCAGCACCTTGCCCAGTGACTTAGTACTTTTTGTAGGCTGAATTGAAATTATTGGTCTGGTATCATGTGCCTAAGAAAAAGTTAAGTTTGGAAGAGTTCTCCATAAGTTGTCCACCAGGTTATATGGTTTTTCGTTTTTATTTGCTACAACTCCTAAAACGGTCTACTATTACTGCACACATACATACATATATATTTAAAGACACGGAATAAATTCTAGCTGAAAGACAAGAGACAATAACAAAAGAGTAGAGAAGTCTGCTGAATTGATGGAGGAAGTTGGTGAGAAAGGTATTTTACATGCAACAAGTGGTGAAAGAGAGATTCATTAGTTATGTTCAGGTGGGGAATGGAAATTGTAGAAATATTTTTGTAAGTAGTAAGACTTATAAATAGGACCTTAAAACGATGATAGAATTTTGACTGTTGTGTCTTATGGATGAATGAAAAAGCATTTACTGAGTGATGACTATGTCCCAAGCACTATGCTAAAGACTGGGATACACATATAAAAGCAAATATAGCCCTCAAGAAGCTTACATTCTAATTAGGGAGACAACATACATAGGAGACTAGTAGCCAGGGAGAAACGCTTTGGTTAAAAAGGTATAGGGATTATAAGTGGGGGCCATATGTGAGTAAATGAACAGATTATCTAGAAACAATGACAGAGTTCATTTTATTGTGATTCATGGTTCCAGAATTGTGGTGGTTGTGTGGATGAAAAGGTGGTTGGCAAAATTATGGATAAGATGACTAGGACAGTAGGGAGAAGAGTAGCTTTCTTGAAATAGTGGTCTAAGTGAGGTAGTAACCAGTCATGACAAGAGAACTGCCCACTCTGTTCCCCCTGCACTTCATCAAACCCTAACTACCTCCAACATAGTCTGAACCATCTAAACCTTAAAATCCTTTAATCTTAGTGGAGAGACCAAGTATCTTCATTGCATTTGATCTGTTTTTCTATACACAATGCTGTTATAAATTATCAAATATGCTAGGTATTTTGCACATGCCCAGATCACCTAAGTTCATTTCACCCACATGGATGACTCGACACCTGCTTCTAGAGGACTGGAGAACTAGCACATATACGGACATTCTACATTTGTCTATTGCATGGTTGAAGCTATGTTTTTCCTTTGTATGTGTAACAGTAACTGTCTGCATCTTTAAAACTACCCGATTGATCACAATCACCTCTCTACTTTCCTTGCATTTGCTTCTAGAAGTGAAAGCCTTCTTCATTCATAGCCAATGATACCATATGGTAAGTGGGCCAACAGTCCGAAGGACCAGCTCCTCATCTCCATAAGATGAAATGGGGATGAGGCCCAGCCTTCCGTGGTGGTTGTTGGATTCTCCTGGGCTATGGTGGAGATGGAAGCATAGTTGTAGCTCGAGTCTTTCCGTAGCGTATCCAGATTGCAAAATGAATTGGCCACGATGTTTCTGCAGTATTACCTCAATGAGCAAGGGGACCGAGTCTACACCCTAAAGAAAACAGACCCTCCAGGACAACACACCTGCTCAGTTCACTCAGCCAGATTTTCCCCAGATGACAAGTACTCAAGATACTGTATCACCATCAAGAAGAGATTCAAGGTTCTCATGACCAACAAGCAGCATTGGTCCTCTGAATTACCAACCCACCAAGCAATAGCAGTCACCAAGGACTCTGGCCCAAGAATCTTTCCCTACATCTAGGAGACCTCATTCAGGAAGAGCTCAAATCTTTGACCCTCTTAACCCATTCTCACAACTTTAAAATTGCTTTTATACACTTGCTTCTTAGAGTATAGTCTCAATTTGCCTCTGTTCTTCTCTGTACTTGGTAGCAATCAAGCTAAAATGAAAAAGCCTTAAGTTGCCACATCTTTTTAATCAATGTTGTAGGCTATTAAAGCTGAAATGATTTAGAAATCTAAAAGAAAAGATGAAATGGGGATGGGACTTTGATTTCATTTGTCCTTTGCAGTTCAGGGAGGAAAGTATGTCACCCAAGATCTTGAGCCATGGGTATCACAAAGTACCAGAATCCATGTCACATGTTATAGATAACTGTCTGAGAAGCTAGGCCAGTAGGGTTTTTGATTTGAATGTGGTGGATCTCATGATATGTGGTAACTGAGCAAGGTGTAGGCCTAATCCAGCTCTTCTACCCAGAGACCAAGATGTTATAGGAGAATTTATGCTAGATCGTTGTTGAGGAGACATGTTCATATGTTTGTTCTTGCTATGTGTGTGAAGAACATATTCTCTTGCAAAAGCTAATCTGATTTTCAGCAGTTAAGTGGAACTAGGATGCTAGTCAGCTGTGCCAAATTCTATATAGAGGTCAGAAAGTATGGGATTGAGAAATACTTATTATATTTGGCAATTAAGAGATCATTGATAAATTTAGAGACTTTCAGTTATCTGTGTATATGTTATAGTCCTTTATTAGATTATAAATTTCAAAGGGCAGCTAGGTGGTGCAGTGAGTAGAGCACTGGCCCTAGAGTCAAGGAGGACCTGAGTTCAAATCTGGCCTCAGACACTTGACACAATTACTAGCTGTGTGACCTTGGGCAAGTCACTTAACCCCAATTGCCCTGCCTTTCCTCTCAAAAAAAAAAAGGAAAATAAAAGATTATAAGTTTCAGGAACTTTCTTGTCTTTTTTTTTTAATTTTGTATCTTTTCCAGTCACTGGCATTCCCCCAAATGTCTTAATCACACTGCCTGTGAAGCATTGTGATGCATTTCGCAATGCCTGTTTAACTGCGGGTAGGTTTTTCTTTCTTTTCATTTTTCAACTCCAAATTTCTTTTTAGTCCTCATCTAGGTATTGTCTTTACCTAATATGTTGCTACTACCTGAAGATATTTAAAAGAATGCTCTGAGGGAAAAAAAGTTCTTCCTCTATCCTTGAAAGCATCTATTGGCCTTATTTATGCTTATTCTATCCTGTGCTATAGTTATTATGGATTAATTGATTGCATAATCGGTTACGTGGTATACCCCCTAAGGTAGATTGTAACCTTCACAAGGACCAGAACCATGGATTACTGATCTTTGTATCCCTTACCATAGATCTGTGCAGAAAATAAGTACTTGTTCAGTGGTTATTGGATAATTGTTGAATGAATGAGTCTTAAGAAGTTGGCACTGAATGGTCAAAGAAAAAAAATTATGGAATCATATATTAAAAAAATCATGCAGAAATAGTTATAAGGGAGAAATAGAAAGAATTATTTACATCTTTAGGTGATTCCTATTGAGAAATGTATAAATAAAGAAAACATTATTAAGTTCCAAATAAGTCTGGAAAGATACAAATGAAAGTGAATTTAATTAAGTATTTTGTGTTGATATTGTGGATATGGTATATCTATATAGATTAGACAATAGTATAGTTGAAAGGATTCAGACCTGCTTGAATGGCCAGACTCTAAGAGGTATTCAGTTATTAATAATTATCTATCAAGGTGGCAGAATGTTTCCATTGGGCTCCCTCACAGCTCTGCACATGGTCCTATGCCTGTTTCATATTTTTGTCAGTGACAGGCATAAAGGCACATTTGATGTGTTTATTATATTTGAAATTGATACAAAGGGCGGGGTCATAACAAACACGTTTCTGACAGAATCCAAAAAGATCTCGACAAGCTGCAACATTGGGATTAATGTAAGAAGATGAAATTTAATAGAGATAAGTTTAAATTATTATATTGAGGTTCAAGAAATCTACTTCGCAATAAAAATCTGCATGGTATGTATTAAACAGCAAACTATTTGAAAGAATGATCTTAGAATTTAAGTAGAAACAAGTTCAGTATAAGTCAACAGTGTGACTATGACAGCCAAAAAGGCTCATACAATTTTGGTCTATATGTAATAGATTCTGAGGATGGGTGGGGGAGGGGTGGAAACAAGGTGATAACCTTATTGTACTCTGCCCTGTATGTGCCAAATCTGGGAGAATAGTGACCAGTTCTGGGTGCCACAGTTTTGGAAGAACATCGATAATCTGGAGAACAAGGAGAGGAGGATAAGCAGGATAATTCCATGCCATATGAGAATTTCTTAAAAATCATCATTAGTCTTTAGAAGTAAAGGATCTTGGTGGGGTTGAGATGTGTGGGGTGGGGGGAGAGAGGCAAGGAGGGAGGGGAGATAGGCAGGATAGTGGCCTTTAAGTATTTGAAGAGTTGTCAGTTGAAGAAAGATTAAATTTGTTACAAGTTCTTCCATTTTTAGATGTAGACACTAAGCTTTGGAAAGGTTAAATTAGCCCAAGGTCAAATAGTGGCAGAGTAGTAAGCAATTACTCATGTGAGAGTTTAAAAAAAGCCCTTAAAACAGGTATCATATTGTGAAACTAATAAAGAACAGTACAAAACAAAAAGCTTTGGTTAAATGTTTGGAGATCTTTTTTTCGGATAAAAATATTATGTTAAGAAAACATTATTTTGAATAAAGAGTATTTTTTTAAATCACCCAGCCATTTTACATTCATACACCAGACAAATCACTTCAATACGAGAATTGCCTTTGCTTGTGCTATTTCTCTCAGCCTAGAAAGCTCCCCTCCTCTTAGCTCGATCTCTACCCACCTAATTTCTGCCCAACCTTCAGTATTTAACACAAATATTTTATTTTACATAAAACTTTACATGTCCCATCCATTTAAGAATATGCTCTTCCTTTGGGTTATGATAGAATCATTTTTGTATCTTTCCTATAGCACTTAATCATGTTTTCTCAGACATGAAATTTTTTTCACATGTCTTATTTCTCAATGTTAGATTTCAAGTTTCTTGAGGTCAGGGAAATACTAGATGGTAGTGCCCTGAGCAAAGTATTTAGTAAATGGAATTGAATTAGTGTAGGTAGTTTTCACACCCAGGTAAGATAATGAGATAGAGTTGAAGTATTTGGAGTAATTGTTTAGTGAATTTTGAGTAAGCTGGGATTTGAGCTTGCTTAATAACTAGGTTTTATTTGAGGGAAAGGTAGAAAAATGCATTTTATAGAGGGAAGGGATTAGAATGTGAAGGTGTTTGTGAATGTCTACACCAGATAATTTTTATAAAACAAAACAATATGTTTCATGTAGTCTGGTTTTAACTTACCATAGGACAATGGCATATATTAAAACTAATGAAAGAATGAACTGTACCTAGTTTAGAAGCTTGTCTGGTCTCATAATCTGGAGGGTTTACCACCTTGAAATATTTTCAGACAGTTCTTCCTGTGACTATGTTCCTGTCACCTGGTGCTATGTATTCTGGATGCTTTATAAGAAAGGCCGTCTTTCATTTTCCTCCGTTTATCACACTTGCTAAGCAGAAGTGAGGGGGTTACTTAGAACTAACAGTGAGAGGATGGGACCAGGTGTGGAACTCTAGAGAATACTCAGAACTCCAGAATACTCTTAAGGGGTAGGGGGGGAGACAGGCGAGGAGAGAATCATAGCGCCACTCTTCCCATACTTTATGCCCCTGAGGAGCCTATATCTCGGTCCATCATTCCCTGTGCTTATGATGTGAAACGGTAATTTCATCACATCAGAATTAACTTGTGAACTTAAATTGGGAGATAATTGGTTTAACAAACTTCTATAGCTTCAGATGACCGAACACCCAAACCTGGCTTTTCAGTTTTAAGTCTTTCCAATTCAGGAAAGTTCTCTCTAGACTTGAATTCTTTCTCTTTAAGGATATCTGGCTTTATGCTTAGACATCTACTTGTTCATTGAACTTGGGGAGTTAAAGTTCTTTTTTATTATTAATTAATTTAGTTTTAATTTTAGTTTGCAACGTTCAGTTCTTCAGGTTTTTGAGTTTCAAATTTTCTCCATCTCCCTCTCTTCCCCCCTCCCCACCCAAGACAGCATGAAATCCAATTTCTACATATACCTTCACACTAAACAACACAGTTCACTCTGAAGCTCATAGTTTGGGCCACAGTAGGTCCCTGCCCAACCTCCATTTAATGGCTTGTGTTTTGGGCCCTCCTGGCTTAGAGTGAATATCAATGGTAACTGTTTCTCTTTGGAATGGCAACCACGAGGGTCTTCCCCTCCTTGCTTGATTTTTTTTTCTTTTTTCTAATTAAAGGGGCCATCTCCTGACTCACTTCTTACAGAGGCCTATTCACTGAATGGGCGTTACCTCACTCTAAGAGAGTACATGAAGAAACCTTAGCCTACAAGGGCCAGGGTCTCCCATTGCATCCTGGGTCATCTCCAGTCATCCTGATGAATATCAGGTCACTAGATCCAGATGGCTCTGGAGGAGAAAGTGAGGCTGGTGACCCTGCACAGTCGACTGCAAGTTATGTCATCATTTCCCTGATGTCATGGTCCTCTTCAAGAATGAAGGACAAACACAACAACACCACAACAATTTTTACAATAGTCAAGCTGGAAAGAACTATGAACAATAGAATGAACCACAAGAAAGAAGAATCAAGACAGAAACAAAAATGAAAAACAAACAACAAAAAGAGAGCAGTTTGCTTCAGTCTGCATTCAGACTCCACGATTCTCTGGATGTAAATTACTTTTTCTCTCAGGAGTCTTTTGGAGCTGTCTTAGAACCTTGCATTGCTGAGAAGAGCCAAGTCTATTAAAATTTGTGATCAGAGATACCATGTGTCTATAATTGTATATAATGTCCTCCTGCTTCTGCTCCCCTCACTCAGCATCAATTCATATATATCTTTCCAGGTTATTACGAAGTCTGTATGCTCCTCACTTCTTGTAGCACAATAGTATTCCATTACATTCATATACCACAACTTGTTCAGCTATTCCCCAATTAAGAGGCATCTTCTTGATTTCCAATTCTTTGCCACCACAAAAAGAGTTGCTATAAACATTTTTGAACATACGGGTCCTTTTCCCACTAATATGATTTCTTTGGTATTGCTGAGTCAAAGGGTATGAACATTTGTATAGCCCTTTGGGCACAGTTCCAAATTGTTCTCCAGAAAGGTTGGATCAGTTCACAACTCCACCAACAATGCATTAGTGTTCCAATTTTCTCACATCTCCAGCATTTATCATTTTCCTGTTTTGTAATGATAGCCAGTCTGACAGGTGAGATGTGGTAACCAAGAGTTGTTTTAGTATGCATTTCTCTAATCAATAGTGATTTAGAGCATTTTTCATATGCCAATAGATATCTTTAATTTCTTCCTCTGAAAACTGCCTGTTCATATTCTTTGACCACTTATCAGTTGGTGAATGACTTGTATTCTTATAAATTTGGCTCAGTTCCCTATATATTTTAGATATGAGGCCTTTATCAGAGACACTTGTAAAAATTCTTTCCCAGTTTTCTGCTTCCTTCCTAATCCTGGTTGCATTGGCTTTGTTTGTACAAAAACTTTTCAATTTAATGTAATCAAAATTATTCATTTTGCATTGCATAATGCTTTCTATCTCTTGTTTGGTCATAAATTCTTCCCTTTTACTTGAATCCAACAGGTAAACTATTCCTTGCTCTCCCAGATTGCTTATACTATCAGCCTTTATATCTAAATTGTGAACCCATTTTGAGTTAAAGTTCTAAAAGAAGTTTTATTTTAGTGTGTTTGTCAATTTCTTTTTAGTTTTACAGAGAGCATCTCCCAGTTTCAACAGTTGTTGATGTCTTCGGAAGCAGATGGTCGGTGGGAAGATTGTTGGGTGAGAGAGTCTACATTTTGGTCCCAAGACTGCACGGTTGCTATTGTAAAGATTATAGAAAGGACAAGTATCGTGGGAGAAGTTGCAAAGCAGGCTGTGAAAACAAGCAGACAACTAGGTGGAGTATACTCAAATAGAAAGCATACACAACAACAACAACAACAACACCAACAAAATCCATCACCTTTATGAAAGCACAAGGGCCTTTAGAGAAGAGAAAGATTAATTGTAAGAAGTTAGGGATAGCATTCAGAGAGGTGACATAAATGACAGGATTTTTCACATTTTATTTCTATCAGACTTGAGACAGAATAGCACCACAAGAGACCACAATAAAAGATCAAAATACTGGAATCAAGATAAGTTTATGTTTGATCCTTTGGATTTAAAACATATATTCCTAGGTATTTTGACAAGAGCAGCACGTTGTTGTTTTTGAATGAGAAAAATGGATAAAAAATAGTCCTTTTTCCTTCCGTGTAGTGGTGGAGAAGCAACAATTTTGTTGTTAAATGAGAAAAAATAAGGGAAAACATATTCCTTTTTCTTTGGTTACTTTTTATAGTGATTTTGAGTTTGTTATGTGCAGCCTCTAGTGTGCTGGATAGATGCCTATTTCCATAGAGTATTTACAAAAATACATGGACAAGCTTTGAACAGGAAATAGGAATCCATTGAAGTATGGTGACCATAGAAATGTAATGATGGACATAATTAGGATTTATATGAATGTAAAGTACTAGATTTGTAGAAATGACCTAATTTAGATAATCTAACACCTTTCAGCATTCTGTGGCAATGTTTTGCTCAGATGTTGACAATGATGGCTTCATTAGTAAAGTCAAAAGAAGAGATTATATTTTGTTTATGCATTTTATATACATAGAACTGAGAAAAGCTTTCTGGGGGAAAACAGGATCAAGTGGACCACCCTTGACCCTTTCAAAGATAGAAGCATCTCTGAAAGATGAGAAGTTATGTGATATGACATGAGAAATAGAAAAAAATATTACAAATAATGAGAAAGTTTGGAATTCAAAGATACATACACGCACACACACACACACATATATATGAAAGGACGTATCTACTCTACTAGGAATTATGAATTATGGAGGAAAACAACAAGTGTCTTTTCTCCAATTTGTGTGTCTCTCTGTATGTGTTAAAAGCAACTATTATTAAAAATCAGGTGGTCTATTGAGACAAAATGACAAAAGAGAATTGGACTGTCTAACTTAATCTCATACCTAAAGAGTGTAAATGATGTCTTTTTGGTATTTAGAGAGTGAAAGAACATCCTGAAAATTGATTCATATTTCCCATAAGAAGCAGTGTTTTATGATATCAAAAATCTTAAACTGGGATTTCAAAAATATGGAGTCCTAAATCTGTGTATAATAATACCTTTCCCTTTCTAAATCACATGATTATTGCAAGAATAAAAGGGGAAAGTATATGTGAATATGAAAATATGTAAAATACTATATGTGTATGTGTTTGTGTGTGTGTGAGTGTGTGTTACATAGACCAGAATGGGAGAACAGGCAAAGAACTAAATGGAATTGTTAGGCATTAAATAAATAAATAAAATAAAATAAATAAAAATATAAATAAAAATTAATAAAATAAAATATAATAAAATTAGTCTGTTATAGTGTGATGATATTGTAATGACTGAATAAGTTTAAATTTTTATCCCAACCCACTTCTTCAGGGCAGTTCATTTGCTTTAGTCACTTTACTCTCAGTCATGCTGTATAGATGAGTGTTAGAGGTTGAGCAATGTATGAATCTTGCAATAGGCCTTGTGACATTCGACTCCATAATTCCTTTGCTGTATGCCTGCTACCTTCTTTGCAATGACTGTGGGAAGTCTGTGAATAACTGAGACCTTTTTCTTATATTGGAAAGGACCTATTTTTCAGCCCTTGCAAGGGACTCTAGTCACACACAAATGGACCCTTGAAATTCTCAAGGTGAAAAATACAGGCTCTTGAAGTTGTCTTATGTCTAGAAAACTCTGCATTTGATAACACCAGGATTCTTGAGGCAGTTGCAGGAATGGAGGTGGTTATCACTCTATATCTCATTTGATTCAACCACTAAGATATAATTAGTGATAGAATCATTTCTTTTCTGATTGCCTTTGCTGCCTGTCATAGACAAAACATGAAAAAAATCCTTGCTCAAATAGGATTCTATTCTATTGGGGTTCACAGCATTTAAATGAATACATACATATAGATATCATATATCATGAGAAAAGGAGGCAATAACAATTTGGGGGGTCAAAACAGGCCTAAAGTTTCTAAGAGACAGAATTGAGGAAGAAGTGAATTCTAAGTTTTTAACTGGGCTCTCACTACTGCTAGGTAATTGTTCTATAGCTCCTTTATCAACTCATTATACTACTCCTCACAGCAGCTCTTCCAAACCATTCATCCTTCCTTAAAGTTCTCATTGCTCCCTCTCCTACTCCCACTCCCTCTCACTTGAGAACCTTACCTCATATTTTACAGAATAAAAAAGTTGAGACTATATTCTGTGAGCTCCTTCTTCTTCCTTTCATATCACTCATATGCCTTCTGCCTCTATTTATTCTTTCACTCTGATCTCACATGATGAGTAGCCTTACTCTTCACTATGGCTAACCCCTCTACCTGTTCAAACAATGCCATTTCTTCTTATCTCTTCGAATGGATTTCCGCCTCCGTCATCCTCATTTTGTCACTTATTTTAAATATCTCCTTGTCTAATGGCTCATATTCCCTACTGTCTACGTACATGCCAATTGATCTTTTCATCCCTAGTGCTACTTTTCATAATTACCTTCCCTTTCTCTCTTCTCACCCATTTAATTCCTTATAAGCTAACTTCAGACTTCATTGTTTTGTAAAAATTGATCTCTCCAAAGTAACCAACAGTCTCTGAATTGCCAAATGCAATGGCCATTTTTTAATACTTATTCAACTCTCTTCAGTCATTAACATTGTTTATCTCCCTCTTCTTGATATCGTCTTCTTTCTAGGTTTTCAGGACACTACTCTCTCCTCAAGGCATATGAAAAGGCAGTTTTCAGAGAAGGAAATAAAAAAAATCTATCAATAATAACATGAAAAATGCTTTAAATAATTAATAATTAGAGAAATGTTGATTAAAACAACTCTGAAGTACCACCTCATAACATGCAGATTGGCTAAGAAGACAGAACAGGAAAATAACAAATACTGGAGGAGATATAGGAAAATTGGCGCAGTAATATAACTGTTGATAGAGCTGTGAATGTGTCTATACATTCTGGAAAACAAATTGGAACCATGCCCCAAAAAACTATAAAACTATGTGTACCTTTTAACCCAGCAATACTGTTACTAAGGCTCCACTCCAAAGAGATAAAAGAAAAAGGAAAAGGACATATATGTACAACAATATTTATAGCATCACTTTTTGTGATGACAAAGAATTGGAAACTAAGGGGATAAGGTGGAGCCAAGTTGACAGAGTAGAAACAACAACCCAGCTGAACTTACGCAACATTTCCCTCCAAATAACTTTAAAATAATGCATCAAATTGAGTTCTGGAATTGCACAACCAAGAAAAGGTTGGGGTGAGACATTTTTCCAACCCAAAACAACTTGGGAGACTGAAGGAAAATGTCTGTGGCCGTGGTGTGAGGGCCAGACCAGAATGCATATGGCGGCAACACCAAGGTGGGCTTTGGAGGCAGCTGCAACAACAGTAGAAGTATGTTCAGGCAATTCCCAGAAATGGTAAGGGGATTGGATAACTGGTAATAAAGAATTGCAGTGGACCATTTGATGGTAATGAGTGCAGAACTAGGTACTGTTAAGCAATTCTATTGCCTGTAAATGACTGTGGGATGCAGGTTCAGGAAGAAGAGGAGCACTAGCCCTTGTAGCTGCAGAGGAGCAGGGATCCTTCCTAGGAAAGATGAGAGTACAGACATGGAGGGCAGTGACCACACTTTTTCCAGGATGACAACATCATGGAAGATTCTAAAACTTAATTAGACCCACAGGACTAGCTTTGAAAACAATAGCATGGGGGAGTGGAGCCAAGATGGCACTGTGAAAGGAAGGAACTACTAGAGCTCTCTTACAAATTCTATCAGATACATCTAAAAAAGTGAAT
>JAQQSZ010001674.1:0-14993 GCA_028646595.1 Phalanger gymnotis | reverse complement strand
GGAAGGGTTATACATAATGATACGCATGTGGCTCATGTTGAATTGCTTGACTTCTTAGGGAGGGTGGATGGGAAGGGAAGAGGGGAGAGAATTTGGAACTCAAGGTTTTAAAAAAAATAGATGTTCAAAAGTGAAAAAGTTTTTTTTTTTTCATGCAACTAGAAAATAAGATGCACAGGCAATGGGGCATAGAGATTTATCTTGCCCTATGAGAAAGTAAGGGAAAGGGGGATGGGAGGGGAATGGGGTGACGGAGGGGAGGGCAGACTGGGGAACAGGGCAACCAGAGTATACGCCACCTTGGAGTGGGGGGCGGTGGAAATGGGGAGAAAATTTGTAATTCAAACGCCTGTGAAAATCAATGCTGAAAACTAAACATATTAAAAATAAATTAAAATTTTAAAAAAGTGAAAAAAAAACTTGGGGTGAGAGGTACTTTAGGTGGTCCTGTGTCAATTTTGCAGATGAGTACACTGAAACACAGAAACCGAAATGACTTGTCCTTGGGTCCTGCAGCTAGTAAACACTGGAAGCATGCTTTAAACCCAGGTTGTCCAGGCCAGGAAGTATCATCCCTGTGGCTGAGAGAGATTCATCGATTTGTCTACGGTCACAGAGCTAGCTAATGACAAAGCCAAGGCCAAACTTTGAATATATTTCCTGATTTCAAATTTAGTGTTCTTTTCCCTAAACTATGTCCAAAAATTCTACTAGGAAAAATAATGACTGTGGCTTAAAATTGCAAAGCACCTGCTGCAATCACTGGAAGGAATAAGAAAAAAGCAGTCAATATAGATTTTTTTTTAAAAAAATTGGTTCATAGGTACACATGAACTACAAAAATGCAATTAAAATTTTAAAGATGAAAACAGATGCTAAGTGCTGGCTTGAGTCCAGAAAGACAGAAGTAACACTGACACTGTTTTTTTATATTTCAGAAAATTTAACACAGTCTTTATTTTTAGGAAAAAGTGGAGCCTAAAGTTTAGTTCTAAGATTGTTAAACTCACCAGAGTAAGAAGTTCCTCTTCTGGTCTGGGTGAGTCTTGAGAAACAAAAGCTGGTGATGACACGTCATTTTCTTTGCAATATTCACTGGTTTGTACTCCTTTTGTGCTATATACTCCTTTCATATTGTGGGTCACAGATACTAAAAAAATTGTAACCAAACAGTATTTTAAAATTTGTTTAAGTTGCTATTTCCCCAATTAACGTAGCCATGAAATCCTATGGGACTTAAAATTGGGCCCAGACGTGTGATTTCATCCGTACATGGAATCACTGGTGAGGAAATGCCCTTCTTCAACGCAGACCAACTACCATTCTGCAATGTACCGTGGAACATCTGCAATGTACCGTGGAACATCTGCAATGTACCACCTTCAAGATTAGCACCTAGGGCACTGACAGGTTAAGTGACTTGCCAACAGTAACAGGGCTAATGTATATCAGTCAGGATGTGGACTCTGATGTGGACTCTGATCTTCCTGACTCTTTTTCCCACTCTACTGCTGCTTGAAATATATTGATAAACCAATGTCTACGGTTAATAAATATCACTCGGATAAACAGCAATGCTGAACACGGGGAAATATTATAGTGGAATAAAAGAAATAACATGTATTTTTATACTCTCAAGCCAGTTCATGTATTAGTTTTGATGCATACAAAATATCATACTGTATAACGGGAATAATATTGCTACCACAATATTCTCCCCCCACCCCATTTCATGGAACCCTTATTGACATCACATAGAATACCAGGGTTTTGTGAAACAGTTTGGTGATGTATGAAGTTCTTACTCAGAGTTCTGTAAAAGACAGGCAATTCCATTCGATATTCAGCTCCCAAAGGCCTTTTAGAAGGTATGTAGGGGTGGGAATGGGGGTGGGGAGAATGCTGTGGGGGATGGGGGTGGGAATTATGACTAGGTTAATTCAACTTATATTGTAATTTATGCTTTTCAATTTCCAGTGTTGAGAAGGAAAAATATTTAAATTTCTGAAAAATTGGTATCTAAGTTCATCTTGATGAATTTTTGTGAAAAATATCTACAGGGAAAAGTTAACAAGCCTTCAAAAACATAGTAAAGAGTATACTCTTTATATAATTTATATATTATTTTATATATATATTATATTAAATTATATATTATATTATATTAAATTATATAATAAATTATATAATTTAAAACTTTACTAACAATAGCGGTAGTAGTGCAACCTTATATTTGTATATAACTTTAAAATTTCCAAGGACTTTCACATATATTATTCTCCTTTGATACAACCCTGTGATGTAGACAGGAGAAATATATTAACCACACTTTATAGCTGGGGAAATTGATATGCAGAGAAGTTAAGAGCCTTTCTCCTGGTTTTACAATGCTGGAGTCAGAATTTCTTATTTTTAAATTAAACTTGAAGGTTTTGACATGGCTTTTTATTTCACTTTAGAATGAAGGATTAGCCCCTCTACCCCACCCCCTAGTCCTGTCAATACATAATTAAAAATATTGACTGTACCACATTTTCTTGGAGAAGCATCTCTGTCTTTCTTAGGAGTTTTCTTTAGTATACGGTTAGAATATATATTTTTTACATCCAGTTCTCTCTCTTTTTCCTGAAAATAAAGTCAGTACAATCAGCTGAGATTTTGAAATCTCCACCATAACTCAGTTATTCAAGAAAAATTCTCTGTAGCTTGATTTGGCTTACTCGAACTCAAATTCTGATTAAGTTGGAGAAAGGAGTACCTTTATGATCTTATGCTGTAGAAGTGAGTATTCAGAGAAACAGAATAGTAGAGTATCTCTTTTTCCACCTTCACCCTCCCCATTACAGATCTCAGGATTGCCAACCTCCCAAATTTTTTGCCTGCCCCATGAGTCTTAAGACACTGAGGTAAGTAAATAAATAGTTCTGTAAAAGAACCAAATGTTGAACTGAGAGGAGGTGGTTTATAATCTTAAAATCAGTCTAATATAAAGTATCTCTGCAGTCAAAATGATATTATTTGCAACAATTCTCTAACCAAAAAAAAAAGTTTGTTTTCTACATAGGAATGGTATATGTAGAAATAGACTAGGTATTTTAATTTTTTTTCAATATATTTTAAATTTTCTTGTAGTTGATTATGATAGTGTATTTGTAACAGGGTACTTAATAATTCATTATTATGAGTGCATTACAACCATTATATTATCAGAATTTTTACTTCTAAGAGCCAAAGCTAATGAACATATACTGACATCACATAACATACAAAGTTTTTTCCAATGAAAATATAGCAGTTACTACTAAAAGTCAGTTCTAAAGTAATGAGATCTAAGAAAATTACTGCAGTTTTAACTTTTTTTTTTTAAACTCACCCTCAGTTTTTGATATAATCGTTGTAGCTCCCTTTGAAGAATTTTATTTTCATCCTGAGCATCATGTGCCCTTTTCTTTTCAGCGTGTAACTGTCGCTGGTAACTACTAGTATTCAGCTCAAGATTTTTTGACAGCTCCTATAATATGCGTAAACAAATGCGAAAAATAACTTTATTTTGAAAGGAATCTTTTAGTGAACCACCACTGTTAATATCACTTTAAAATGGGATGCTGTATCTGTTGCTGGCCTAAACACATAGATCATCTTGTGCCTATAGGTTGTGGCCCTAAAAGATCAAGGAAGAACTATCTAGATTAAATCAGCTTTGCCTATTATATTTTTCTTATTTTTTTTTTGAGAATTCGTGTGCAAGCTTATATCAGCCTGAAATTTATAGTTGGAACAGTAGGAGGGGCTAAAGTTGACAGGTTTAGTAGGCAGGGGAAAATTTGGGACACAAGAAAGAGAAATGTTTTGTTGAAGCTATTTTGAAGGCTAATAATAAAAAAAAAGCAACAGCATTATTTAAATAACATTTTGCATCCAAAAAGTGCCCAGAGTAAAATAAAACATTCCTAAGATAAAAAGCAACAAGTTTTTGTGACATTATTCAATAATATGTAGTTTATGAATGAAAAAGTTGATTCATATCCTCTAAATTGGTTTAAAGTATCAGCAAAATAACATGCCTTTCTGTTTAAAAAAAAAATCAAGAACATAATGAACATTCACATTCTTCCCCATCTTTATTTCTTCTGAAGAAATCAACTTCAGAGCATCCATTGTTCTTTTAAAATGGAGAAAAAGCAATGGAAGAATGAAGGATTACATCCTGAATGAAACAGGAAAAAGAGGAAGAAAACTAGCAGAGAAAGGGGCATTCGGGGAAAGAGTCAAAGAAGTAGGGAATTATGTCATGAAAGCACATACAAGGTGGCCAAGTTGAAGTGGAAAGATTTATGCACGGTATCAAATCAGGAAGATTTGTTTGCCTTTCCTTTTCTAGATTACAAGAAAAAAACATGATTATATATGTTTGTATATAATGCAGAATCAAAAAAAAAAGCAGAGAGAATTCAGCAAAACACATTAACTTGATATCTTTAAATTTTAGGATAATTTGGAAATAGGACAAAATTTGGAAATAAGGACAAAATCAAAAAGTCTAAACAATTGCAAAAGGCATCATTAAACTACTTAACTTGAGAACTTTTCAAGTACTTTGAAAGCACACTATGTAATTTACACTTTAGCACTTTCTTTAAGCCCAGTGAAGGTCACTATTTCATTTGATCTCAGTAACAATCCTGACTCTAAATATTATCTCCACTTTTGAGATAAGGAAAGCGGAGTCTCAGAGAGCTACCAAGAAAGAAAACTAGAGTTAAGAGTCTGAGGTTGTTGGTTAGAATTCCAGCTAAGCCTCAGTTTTCTTATCTCTAAATTTAGAATACAAGACCAGATTATCTCTAGGGTCTCTTCCATTTCTAAACACATGGCCTAATCACAGGGGTGGGGAACCTGTGACCTTAAGGCCACATATGATCTTCTAGGTCCTCAAGTGTGGTCCTTTGACTGAATCCAAACTTCACAGAACAAATGCCCTCAATAAAAGGCTTTGTTCTGTAAAACTTGAGGGCACATCTAAGGACCTAGAAGGCCACAGGTTCCTCACTCCTGATCTAATGAAATTACTTCTAAAGTAATGCAGTTGTGTAGGTGGTAGAAAAAAAGAGGGCCAGGAGCAAAATATTCTGACTTCCAAATGACCAATTCAGCTTTTCATCCTTCACTTTATGCTGTGTTAAGAAAAAAAAAATTTTAAAACGCACATACATTAAAGTATGCAATTTAAAATGAAATTAATTTTGAATGACTTTGAACAGTCAGAATATTGTACTGTAGACCTTAGTTGGAACAGTTACAAAAGTGCAGACAGCATTGCACCAGGAATCAGGAGATCTAGGTTATTTCTAATCTTAATTATGCCACTAACTAATTTTTTAGGCAAGTCAGTCTGCATAGGCCCCAAACTTCCTGATCTGTTAAATCATCAGGTTTTACTGGATGTTCTCTCTCAAGTCTCTTTTTAACACTAACAGTCTTTATCTTTTAGCTCTAAAATTCCAGGATATAATTTAAAAGAACTTTTACTTTAAGCACTGGTACAAAATGACATTTAAGTAATAAACATCTGAATTTGTTTTTAGTATAATTTTATAAAACAAGATCATTAGATATAACAACTTTTAAAACACACCACTAACAACAAATGCAGTTTTGTTAAGACTAAGGTCCAATATAGGGATTTATAAATGACAAAAAAATATATAATAACTCAAATTTCTATACATTATGTGTACAAAATTCTAAATTACATTGAGAACGGAATTGCTTAAGCTGTGGTATCATAAATGTCACATTTTAATTTATGTAGCTCATTAACTTTTCCTTTGTCCATATTTTTCCCAATAATGTAAAAACTATATTTTATAACATTAGTGCCATTTTAAAAATAAGCTTTTTGCACATACATAATTCAAATACACCTTACTGATAAGGACTGAAAGCCCAATTTCAATTAGTAAAAATTGTTAGTTTCTGAATATCTTAAAAGGATTTCAATTTAATTACTTTCAAGCACCTACAATTATTAAAACTAGATCCAAAGTACTATTTGATAAATGGTCCTTGGAAGATGACCACTTTGATAGTTAAAAAGTATTTATAATTGCTTAATCACTGGTTTTTAGGTAAATGAATACCTATTACAGGTTTGACAAGTTTTGGTCTTTTAAGCAATGTAAATAACTATTTTAAAAAGCCACTATAAAACATCTGTTTTGTTTTGTTAATTTGCTTAGATTTAGATTTAGAGCTCAAAGGGACCCTGGGACAGATCATCTGTCCTTTCATTTTACATGTGAAGAAACTGAGGCCCAGAGAAGTTAAATAATTTGACCAAAGTCACATAGGAAAAAAAAAAAAGAGCCAGGTTCTCTCTCTTTTTTGTGTTTTGTTTTTTTTTTTTTGCACCGGGGAAGTCAGGGCAATTGGGGTTAAGTGACTTGCCCAAGGTCACACAGCTACTAAATGTGTCAAGTGTCTGAGGCTGGGTTTGAACTGAGATACTTCCCATTCTAGAGCTGCTGCTCTACTCACTGCAGCCTGCCTAGCTGCCGCAGCCAGGTTCTCTTAATTGCAAATTCAGCATTCTTTCCACAGCACTGTGCTTCACTCTCTGAGCAGGTAAAAAACTTAACTTCAGTTGGCTTTCAGGGTTTAATTCAATGATATTTTACTGTGTCATAATAGCCCTTTGAACAACCTTATCAAAACCTGTTGTTCATTTTCTGTTGCTTTTATTGATCATTTGGCAGTTTCTTCACAGAACAGAGCAAGAGAACATGAATAGATGAAGATCCTGTCATAACAATCTTGAGAGTTCTCAGAGTTTTATTTCTTTATTGTTGGTTTTTAAGTTTGTGTTGATGACCCCGTAATTATTATGGCTTCCCAATGAAGTTCACACTGGAAGATTGTTAGGTACCATGTAAGAATAGATTTCCTACCTTGCACATACTTTGTCGCATAATAAGTATTTGTTGAACAATTCTTGGGACATTATACCAAGAAATTTGGCTACTGGTTAAGAAGCATTTTGATGGGATGTCCTAATTAGCTTTATTCTTTTTTTTTTAAGCTTTATTCTTTAGGAAGGTGTTTAGAGTGGGTAGGAGACAACATGCTGTAGTCTACATTTAGGTCTCTAATCACTTTTGGTAGGGCTGCTAGAATCACAATGGCAGAATTGGCTGTGGCAGTAAAGGAAAAGAATTAGTGACGTGACAGCATTTATTTTTAGGTAGCATTGCTTTGGTCTACATAGAGTGGCTTCATTTACAATTCTCAATAAATTGAGGAAGTAGTAAATTTTTTAAAAAGAGGAATTAGTATGTTTTTTAAAATACCTTTTAATGGGACAAACATAAACAAAAATATTCAATTTAAATTTGAATTTTATTAAATGCTTAATTCACACTGGGGATGTATGTATGACCAATTCATATATTCATGACTAGTTTATAAAACTTAGAATAATTTTACTATTTTAAATGACTCTAAAGGTTTATTACTACATCTTTGTTTTCATGACATTATATATGATACCTATGATTTGCTGCAATTTCCTCATCTATAAAATGAGAGTACTGGGTTAGATTACTTTTAAGGCCCTTTCTAGCTCTAACACGTTATTGTTCTAAGTAAGAGTCCTCGGTCAGGAATGCTACCCTCAATTATAACATCACTTTTATGGAAAAATGAGACTTGTTTTACAATAATTGGTTTTATGCCCCGTTTCTAGGAACTCATTGTGAAAATAATTGGAACTGCTTTTTAAAAAAGTTTTACATTTGATTTGGCCTCTGCTCAAAGCAATAATTAGCTCAAGGCATCTAAATAATCTACTTGTCAGTCAACTAGCTAGCATTTATAGAGCACCTACTATGTGACAGGCACAGTGTTAAGCACTAGGGATACAGAGAAAGGCTAACTCCCTTTCCCTCCACCCCCTGGCCAAAAACAGCAACAATAACTTTGGGCTGTATTTTAAATAATTCAATTACTTATGAAAACACTATGGGGTAAACATAGCATGAAAAACTGTTACTGAGTTAATAATACTGACCCTAACATACAACACTTCTCTTTAAAATGAATAGCTGAACTAAAGGCAGAGAGAATTTGCCAGGGCTTGTGACCTTTTTCTTCTTCTTCAAACTGAAAAGTATATAAAGATAGAAATCCCTTCCTTCCTTTATATCACTTTGGAAGAATCAAGAAAATCTGAAAAGTACTCGAATTGGCAGGAAAGCCAACTTATTATACTCCTTGATCTCTAACAACTGCACCCAGGAGAAGTAAAAAGTAGAGGAACTGGTATTATATATAGCATTGAGTGGGGAGCAACCCTGTACTTTCAGGCTGATAGGATGCCCTTTGCTAGAAGAGTAAAATGGAGCTGAAAATTTCCCTGCTCTGCTGACACAGCTTTCTCATTACTGGAAATTAACAGGTCTGATTATTTTTTTGGACCAGACCTGTGGCATAAGAGTTTGAGCATGCAAATTCCCTCTATCAATGTATATCACTATCTGCTCTGCAGTAGATAGTCCTCCTGGATTACTGGGGGCCCAGGGAAATTAAATAACTCACCAGGGGAGAGTCAGTATATTTGAGGCAGGCCTTGAACTCAGATCTTCTGTCCTCAGAGGGGGGTTCTATCCACTATATCAGGCTGTCTCTCAAGCTTAACTCACGACAAGTAAATTATTGTGTTATATGCTACTGAAGGGGCATTAATTCTTTCAAGTTACTAGAGTACATACCTTTTAGTGAATTACTATTTTTATGTGCTAAAAATCTTACTATAGTCTTTTCCACTACGATCTTCTAATTCGTGCTGCATCTGTTTGAAGAAACTAATTTAGAAACTCACAAGAGTGATGATAACAATAATAATTAACATTTTTATAATACTTTAAGGTGTGCGAAGAGCTTTACAAATATCATTTCATTTTATTCTCACAATAACCACGGGGGGGTGCTATTATTATCTTTTTATAGATGAGTAAACTGAAGTGGGCAGGTTAAGTGACTTGTCCAGGATCACATAGCTTAATAATAAGTTTCTGAGGCTGATTCTGAACTCAGGTCTTCCTGATTCCAGGTGCAGTGCTTTATCCACTGAGCCACCTAGCTCAAGGACTTTTCCTGTGGCATTTGTTTTCTTTAACAGACCTGGAAATGAGTGCATGAAAGACAAGGACTACTATAGCAATAAGCTGGTAAATCACAAAGAAGGTGGAGTACATTCCAAGAATGGCTTGACAGAACCAGGTAATTTACTTCTCAGAAGAGGTGATGTACTAATAAAATTTTTGAAAGTTTAATTTTTCACATTCCCCTTTTATTTCCTCTAGCTTCCTATACACGAACTACTAAAAGGTTTCATTTTTCATGGGGTTTCAGTAAAACAGAAACTGGTTTCAAACAGAGCACATTATTAAATTCCTAATGGGAAAGTGACACAAGACAATATAATTAGAAGAGGTTCTTTAAAATTCACCTTAATTTTTTTCTCGGTGTCATCTAATTTGTTCTCTGCTAAGACTAGTTTCTTTGCTAGATCTTCTCGTTCAGGTAGGTGCTTAGATTCAGAGAGCTTTTTCAGTTTCTTTAAAGAACATTTTGTCTTATAAAGTTCACACTCTGTGTCTTTCACCTTTTTATCAGTTGCCCGTTCTTTCTCTTGAGATTTTCTTAAGCGCTCTTTTAGTGCCTTAATCTCATTGTTATGTCTGACTATAAGTTGTGAGATTTCATTTTCTGTGTCTTCAAACTTATTCAGGGCTTTCTCCTGTCTGTACTGAAGCCTTTTCAAAGCCTTGTTTTCTTTTAGCAGCTCATCTAATTTGACCTGGAGTTCAGTCACTTCATTTTGCAACTCATTGATTTTCAGCAGTCTGGCAGAAAGAACCCGTTTGGTGAGAAGATCAATATCTTTCTGAGCAGGCTCCCTACTGATGCTTCGATATCCCATTCGAAATCCTCTTCTGTTTACTGGAAACTTAGAGCTTATTTTTCTAGGGGCTAAAAGGAAATAACAGTTATATACAGTACATAATTTTACAGAGTACAGTATTAATGGTACATATTATACCATATTTCTAAAAATGTTCTCTCTGGGAAGAATGAACTGAGTTTCATATTTTACACAGAGAGATAAAGATTTATTTCCTTTAAGGTTTGCTTTCTTTTTCAGTGGTTACAACTCAAAAACCATTCACTAGAAACAGTATTCAAATTAAAAATCAATAATTCATTCTTAAACACAAACCCCTGATATTTACTATCTTAAAATTTTCTAGAGAATTACTATTTTATGTGATTAATATTACTGTTACTCTAGCAAAGAGAAGTAGCTCTAGATTTAACCAGTTTGTAATTTAATTGGAAGATATTAACCAAAAATCACTTCTATCAGAAAAACTAAGCAAAAAACCCCCGCAGAAGTCTTCAAGACCAATTTGTGACATGGTATGATTGATGAAAAATTAATTTTTGTAATTCCATATGGATTAATAACTATTTTTCCTAAACAGATACTTTTTAAAAGCACATTATCATTCATCAGTGATTCAAAACTGAATGGTTTCTCTTAGGGTTTCCTTGGTATAAATCCAAGCCAAAGACATCCATCCATCCATCCATCCACCCATCCATCTATCAATCAATCAATCGATCCATGCATAACAAGCCAGCCAGCCAACCAAAAATGATTGACAAAGATTTTAAATATACTTTAATTACAACATATTCCAATGGATCTATGTAATGCTGCCAAAAAAGTGATCAGATCAACTATACCAAGATAGAGCCAAGACATCTGAACCAATTAGAGAGGCTGGCATATACACCAATTAACAAGGAATCTCGGGCCTCAGTCTGTGGTGTATCTATCCCTTTAAGAGAGGCATCTGTAAGATGGCTCTGGTTTAGAATCATCTCGAAGGTGACTGAGTGTTTTCCAGAGGGAAACACACTCTAAGCCACAGAGCATTAGAAAAAACTGAAAAAGCAAACCTGTCCTACTTCCGTGGGTCACCCTGGGGTCATTACATTACAAACCTGGAGTCAAATACAATTTAAAGCAAAATGCTAGAAGTTAAATTATGTAAGACTACATAATACTGCTTTTTGAAAAATATTTTAATAGAACCTGTTCTGAATACTCTAAAACTGTCTCTAGGTTCCAATTCTATGAATTGATGTGAATGGAACTAATGGCAGAAATAACTAACACACCATAGAAACAACTAATGAAACAAAGTCTTCTCTTTCATTTTTTAAAAAATTATACCCATCCACCTGAAAATAACAGAAAATAAGGCAGGGATGTATTCATTACCATTTCAGATATAGAAAATTATAGCCCAGATGATTACAGCAGTGTAACCATGAAGAGACAGAGAGTGACAAGAATATTTATGTGAATGAGATTTAAGTTTTAGTATAATCAATACTTATTGACATACTGGAGAGATGCTGTGGCAAAATGAAAAGTAAAGCTTAGAATCAAGAAGACCTGGTTTCCAGATTTGCTTCTGACACAAACTGACTGTTGAGATTCTGTGCAAGTCACTGAATCTCTTGCTTTCCCCAGGCAATTCTGTACGACTCTTTCAAAACCACATAGCAGGTAAGCACAATTTTGCTGTGGTAAGACAGTTTCCCATCAGGCTGTCCCTACTAATGAAATCACAGGTCTGATCCCTAAAACAAACAAAACTATATGCAAAGAAATTTAGAAAAACTATAAAAAAAAAGTTTATTTTCCTTAAGGAATGATAATTCGGCTAGAGACAGAATATACAAGAAAAACTGATATATTGGACCTTTTTTCTAGCTCTCTTAACATCTCTTCCTTTTTACCCTAATGACAGGAGCAGTTTGTAAAATGGAAATCACAGGGGGGAAAATCCTAGGAAAAATATAGTTTCTTTTAGTAATTTATATTAGATGTGTGTGGTGGGGTCAGAGGTGGGTTTGAACCAGTGCATTCCAGCAGTAAAATTTTTTTGTGCATAGCACCATTGTGTATATTTACTTACATGTGTGTGTGTGATAAAAAATAGAAAAAGGATAAGATACAGATAGGACATTTGACTCTGGAATTGGTAGAGAACCACTAGAGTTTATTGAATAGGGGAGTGAATAAACATGGCCAGACCTATGCTTTTGAAAAATCATTTTGGAAGCTGCGTAGAGGTTGGATTGGCAGAAAGAGACCTGAGGAAGGGAGACCAATTAGGAGGCTGTTAGAAAAGTCTATACCAGAGGTGATCAGGGCCTGACAAAGTGGATAGTTTTGTTAGTAGAAAGAAATGGCAAGAGGTGCAGGTATAGATTTGTCAACTGATTATATATATATATATGTGAAGTGAGTGCAAGTGAAGGCTAAGGATGAGACCAAAGTTGCTGTCTGATGCGGACCACAGTGTCCTTCACATAAAAAGAGAAGTTCAGAAGAAGGCTGGGTTTGGGGGTAAAGACAATAGTCATAAGATCTTCGAGGTATACTGCAACCCATCTATACTAGCTCATCCTGTGTGACTCATTGTCCTATCTAAAATGAAAAGGGAGGGGGGCAAGGGGAGGTGTGTCTAACTCATTAGGTCACAGCTCCAGAGCCTAATACTCCAAATGGATATCTGGAGGGCAGTGAGTATACAGGGTGTCCCTAAAGTCTGGACACATAAGACATTTCATTAACATCTCAATACCCATTTCTCTAAAGACTCTGTGTTGTTCAGCAACTTCTTTTTCTGGGGTATGCTAAAGGAGGTGTACTCAATAAAAATCACGGATGCAACACACTTGATTGAATGAATGCATAAAGAGTAAATGTGCCCAAACTGACAGCAATGTGGAGCTATTGCATTGAGTTCGCGTGAATCTTGCAAAGCACATCAACTTTTGCATCACAAATGATGAAAATCATATTGAAGATGTTTTTTGTTGACGTCCCAATTAAATGTTGAAAATTTCATTCATTTCATTTCTTGAAAATATGCATTTTTGCCTACGTGTACAGACTTTAGGAACACTAAATATATAAGCTATAAGTATAAGTATAAGCTGGGGATGAGTATATAGGTATTGAGGAGTTAGTGGAATTTTTCAGTGGTACCTGCTGCTATGGGGTTTAGGGGAGGGGATATAAGTATGTTAAACCTTCCCTGAAGGGCTGATGAAGGATTTAGAAGGGAGGGGATTGGAAACGTGGAACAGCGGAGGAAGGTATTGAGTGAATAACGTATCTGGTGATAAGAGAAGGCATGGTCTATTATTGGAGACAAGGCCACTGACTGGCAGGGAGTATAGGATTCACCTTCTCACTGTCAGAGATGAGTTGATTCCATGCTGTCACACTAAGGCTTGGACTTGGATCCAGGAAAGCCTGAATCCAAACCCTGACTCAGATAGTTAACAGCTGTGTGATCCTGGGCAAGTTACTTAACTTCTCTTGGCCTCAGTTTTCTTAACTGTAAAATGGGGACATTAATAGTGCCTGCCTCATAGGATTGTTGTGAGGATCAAATAAGATAAATCACAATGAGATAATATATGCAAAACACTATTTGCTAGCACTAAAGACTAGCTATTATTAGACAGCATAATTAGCTAATTAGTGTCTAATAATGTAACAATAAAGAAAATGTTCAACTCTTAGAAATGTGTATTTCCCACATACAAATTGTTATGCTAGACATATACATGTACATACATGATGTGAATTATCCAGCACAGAAGGGAAGGTTTTAGACTAATTTTACTGAATAGCAGGATAAGAACTGGCATCAAATTTCCATTTTCAATTATTTTGCTTGGGTAAAACTGAGTACAAAAAAGGCCTTCAAACCTTTTCCCTCTTAGAAGAGAGAGAGAGAGAGAGAGAGAGAGAGAGAGAGAGAGAGAGAGAGAGAGAGTGTGTGTGTGTGCATAAAGATATATGTATCTCTTTTAAACAATGAACATGAAGATGCCCCTATTATAGAAAAAATTCTGAGTTTTCTTATGTATGATTTACCAAATTTTGAGTAGTGAAATAGAAGATAGATGTTAGTTATGATGGAAAGAGAAAGCAGAATGACTATGGTGTATTTTATATATATATATGTGCATACATATAAAATGGCTTGCATGTGGTTAAATAGAGAATACCAAAATATGAATTACAGCAAAACTACTATTCAGTGTTGATCACATAACCAACACTAATGTTTAATGCTGACTGTCTTTCCAGCAGTTATATTTTTAAAAATATTTAAATATGCTTTTATTCCTGACCTTACTCAAAGGCAGTGACATTGAATGTTTAAAAAAAAAAGAGAGACAGAGACAGAGAGAAAGAGAGAGAGAGAGAATTATGGGCAATTAAGTGGAGCAGTAGATAAGAGTGCTGAGCCTGGAGTCAGCAAGTCCTGAGTTCACATCTGGCCTTGGACGCTTTTTAGCTGTGTGACATTGGGCAAGTACTTGAACTCCTGTTTGCCTCAGTTTCCTCATTTGTAAAATGAGTTAGAGAAGGAAATGGCAAACCACCCTAGTATCTTTACCAAGGAAACCCCAAAAGGGATTATGAAGAGTTGGATGCAACTGAAAATGGCTAAATAACAAACATACAAAAGAAAGAATTTAAACAATCTGTTTTATGTCACAATATTTTTGTTAGTTCAAATAACTCAGCAACTGCAATTAAACCAGCAGAAATTAAATTATTGTTATTTTAATAGTGGACAGCTCCAAATGAGTCAGTTTAGTTATATCATTTGCTTTCTAACCAGGAGACAGTGCAAGTCAGAGAATAAAGAAAATCTCTGAAGTCAAGGTAATATGAATAGCTTTCTCAACAAATTTTTGTTGTTCAGTCACTTCAATTGTATCTAACTCTTTGTGACCCCTTTTGGGGTTTCTGGGGCAAAGACACTGGAATGGTTTCAATTAAAAATATGAGATTTTATCAGGGCCACAAATTCTACTTCTTTAACTGC
>JAQQSZ010001673.1:0-14993 GCA_028646595.1 Phalanger gymnotis | reverse complement strand
GGGGGGGGGTTACAGGAAGTGTGGATTTTTCCAATACTCCAGCTCTAGGACCTGAACTTTATTCCTGTTCCCTATTTCCTGCAAAGAAATTATAGATTGAAGATAATACTAACAGCATAAGCACAAGTGAGCAAGAAAATGTCAAAGCTGACAATTCTTCTTCTAATATGGGCTTTCCATCAGCCACATCTAAAGGCCAAAACAATGAGATCTGACAAGAAGTCGATCAAAAAAAATAGAAATTTTCAAGATTCTTTGAAGTATGGACTTACAATCCACTATTATTAATAATGACCTTTGCTCAATTGTGCCTTGAGATATTAGCTAATAATAGTATGAAGTCATCACAATTAGAAAGACATTTAAAAATTAAGCCACTGTTGATGAAAATTAGGTTACCTACTACTAACTCTTATTTAAATTAAAAAAAACTTTGAAATAGAATTTCTTGCAACCTGTTTAAAATTTTTTTTAAATGAAGAGTTTCAGTGTTTTTTTTTAGCTTGTGTTAAAAATGTGAAAATGCAGTATCTTCCAATCAGTTTGCAAATCAACTGATCCATCTTGTAGATGGAAGTTTACTAGCCAAATTGCAACAAAAACCCTAGCAAAACTGATGAACAGGATTGAAAAATGAGTTTCATGATTTAGTAAAGGTCAAGCAATAATGTAATTCTTCTATTTGTATGTGTATATATATATATGTGTGTGTGTGTGTGTGTGTGTGTGTGTGTGTGTGTGTGTGTGTGTATTGTTATTGTATTTTTGCTTAATTTGAAGATCTTCCCATCCATCAATAGGCCCATGCGACCTGCTTAAATCACATGGAAGCCTAAGTCATGTGTGGTGGGAGGAGCTGGCTGAATGAGTGGAAGAGGAAGGGTGGAGCATAATGGAGGAAATTGGTCAGAGCAGTTAGAGCAGTGGGAGAGAGAGGTTGCAGGCAGGCAGACAGCTAGGATTGTGAGTCTATGTCTGTGGGAAGGCCCGAGCAGGGGGAAGGCTTTGGGATGGTGTCGCTCCCTGTAGTGATACTGTGTAGTAACTTCTTTGTTGCTATGATGGATTTGGTTTTCTGGTGCTGGGACTTGGTTTTCTGGTGTCTGAATAAATGTTTTGGTTCTGTCTTCTATATGGAGAGTCCATTATATTTTGCAATTTAGAACTATGCCAGCATATTCATAGTTGCCATCGGTGCTGTGAATATTGCATTGGTGATACAATGTACGTACATGATATACGCACAAATATGTGTATATATGTACATATGTACATATATACAGTATACTTGTATCTATGTATATTTACATATATGTATATACATGTATGTTTTGTGATTTATATTTTTTTAGTTATAACAGCCATTAAAACCAAATATAATAAATTGAATAAGGACTCAAATCTGTATATTATTTTATCACTATGTGAAACCAAAATTTTCTTAAATAGTGAAAGATAGGATTATAGATTTAGAGCTAGAAGGGAACCCCACTTGGCCAACCTTCTCATTTTACAGATGAGGAAACTAAGACTCAGGGAAGTGACTTAGGTGGTAAGAGTTAAAAGTGGAATTTGAATCCAAGTCCTGACTCCAGAGCCAGTGCTCTTACCACTGAACCATCTTGCCTCCCTACATTCTTATGGAAAATATTAGTAGTAATAAGAGTATTTCATGGGAGTAAAAAGATTTTAACATTAATACATACGATGAAAAAAATACATTCTTCGTTTCATCCTTTTTATTTATTTTTATATGTCAACTTATAAATAAATAAATTTACATAGGTTGGGGGTACCTTTTTATTCATAGGAGTACACCATCCTGCCAGAGAGTTTCTTACAGAATCTTCCTATGAGAACAAAGTAACTCCAACTTGGTATTGGTTTGAAGAAGTTGGGAAGGAGACGGGAAGACCTGAGTTCAAATCCTGCCTCAGACACTTACTAGCTTTGTGACCTTTAGGCAAATCACTTAACTTCTGTCTGCCTTAGCTCCCTCATCTGTAAAATGGGGATAATAATAGCACCTACCTCCCAGGGTTGAGATAAAATGAGATATTATACCTCAGGACGTAAGTTCCAATATCAACCTAGCTACTAGCTAGTTATGCACTATCAGTAACTAGCTAGTTTTATTGATAGGAGTTTAGAGACCTAAAAAAGAAAAAGCACAAACTATCTGGCTGGGTCATATTAGTTCACCTCCTTGACTTACTTTTTGGTGCCCATGGTATTATTGATTCTATACTGGCTACCCAGTCTTTGACCAATTCCTTTGCTTGTCCTTTTGGGATCTGTGTTCTCCAGCTTGACTGCTTGTCAAGGTTCTAACAGAGTACTTTCCAACAACCTTCCATATCTGTGTATGATTTGATTTCTGTCTACTTGATTGGCACAGTTTGATGACTACCACTTAACCTAGATCTTCAGCCTAATTCAACTTCCTGCCTGCTAAATTTCTATGCTCCATCTCCATTGTCCATAATCTCATATTCTGAGACTGCCTAGGAAACAATATAGAGCTCTAACTCCTCAGGGCACTGTTGATTGAGAGACAAAACATAAAGTTGTCAATCTGAGCAGAAATCTCTCCAAAAATTCAGAAACCTGTCTCTTGTTTCTTCAAAAGCAAGTATACTTTCCCTAGTCTCTGAGTCCTGATTTTGGGAATTGCTATGGGGCAACTAGACTGGAAGAGGTTGGTAGTTAGCTAATAAATCTTCCAATGACGGATATTGTAAACATCCCGAAATGAATGATAAGATATGAAAAAGGAAGTTCAACCAGTTGGGTGTGGGATACCAGAAGTCTAGGGGACTGGCCAGATGACATAAGATAGGATGCAGGCTGTGCTGCCCTTTTGATAGAGGGAAATTTGGGTGCTGAAGAAAGTCCATGATAGATTTTATAGACACAAAGAAATCGATTCAGAAACATAAAATCAAGCCTAAATTAAATGACATTAGATTTGTTTTCATCTGGACACAGGTATAAGATAACTGGGTCAGCGAACAACAAAAAAGATCAAAATGGGGATGGTCAGGAGGCAAAAACCAGACCAGCTCTATGGATCAGGGAAGCTCCCATTGGCAGACAAAGGCAATAACAACAACAGTAATGATAGCATTTATATAGCATCTACTATGTGCCAGGCACTGCAATAAGCACCATACAAATATCACCTCATTTGATCCTCACGATAACCCTGCAAGGCAGGTGCTATTACAATCCCATGTTACAGATAAGGAAACTGAGGCAGTTTCAGTGACTTGCCCAAGGACATACAACTAGTAAGTTTCTGAGGCCAAATTTGAACTCTGGTCTTCCTGACTCCAGGTCCAGCTATCTATCCACTGCCACCCGGCTGCCTTTTGCAGAGAGACAATCAATATCTAATAAGGCAAGGTGGTAATTCAAGAGTAGGTATGAGGCTGGATGGCCTGACACATCAGCCAGCATCATATGAGGAATTCTGGCAGAAGACAATAAGCAGAAATCCTAGACAGGAAGTCAGTCTAATTAATGTCCGCTATCACCTCAAAGCTTCAGTGCAGGATTTCAGGCCCTGGAAGAATAAGGCAAGACTTCATTCTAAAATGAACTAGAATACTGGCTGGAGAATAAAGGAGGGGACTCAAGCATCATGGGATGAGATAGGAGCTCACGTCCTGAAATCTACTTTGTATGGCTGGGAAGGAAAAGTACCACCCTCCGAGGATAAGGAGAGGGAGAAAACATGACAAGATCTGTTCAACAAGCCAGGCTGGCACCCCACCCCCACCACTGTTAGAGTGTGTGTGTGTGTGTGTGTGTGTGTATGTGTGTGTGTGGACATGGCATTTCGCCCAATAAAATGTAACCAAGAAAGGGGCCCAAATCTCACTCAAAGGAAAATTTTCCAAATTCTCTAGGGAGCTCATCTGGGCATCAGGGACATGAGGAAATAGCTTCCTGCAGCTTCTGCAGGTGTCTGCAGCTTCCACATTCTTTTTCTCTCTTTTTTACATTTTTGGAGTTGGTCCCAGAGTCTGACACCACACATGCCAATTTCTATTACGCCTTTGTAACCTCTCTCTTCTCTCTGACACTGCTACAACCCTAGTGCAGACCCTTATCACCTCATGCCTCAACTGTTTCCATAGCCTTTTGGTTGGCATCCTGAGCCATCACGAGTTGTCTTGACTTCTGTCTTGCCACTGGATTCCAATGACTCTGGAGAAGAGAGTGGGGCTAATGACTGCACAGCCCAGCCTCACTTAAATCCAATTCACAAGCAAGTTGAGACATTCTCCTCTGATGTCATTGGTCCTCTTCAAGAACAAAGGATGAACAACAAGCCTTTTGTTGGTCTCCATGGAACAAGGCTCTCCCCACTCCAGTTGATTCTCCACTCAGCTGTCAGATTAATCTTCCTAAAGTACAAGTCTGACCATGTTACTCCCAATTCGGTAAATTCTGGTGTCTCACTCTCATTTCTAGGATTGAATATAAAGTCTCAGGCTGTTAAAGTCCTTCATAACCTTGGCCCCTTTTTCCAGTCTCCTTATACCTTACTCACTTCCATGGACTCCTTGCTGTTTCTCCCACAGGATACTCAATCTCCCAACTCCAGGTGGTTTCTCTGGCTATTCCCCATGCCTCGAATTCTCTCCTCACCTATACTTCCTGGCTTCCCTGGCTTCCTTCCAGTCCCAGCTAAAATTCCACCTTCTACAAGAAGCTTGTCCCAAATCCCCTTAATACTATTGTCTCCTCCCTTGTTTATCTTCTCAAATGTATCCTGATTACATTTTACATTATTGTTTTCACATTGTCTCCTCAGTTAGACCATGAGCTCCTTGAGAAGAGAGACTGTCTTTTGCCTTTCTTCACACACTTTCTTCATTTAGCACAATGCCTGGCACATGTTAGATGCTTAATAAATGCTGATTGACTCACCGACTCAGAGAGCAATGAATGTCTCTAAACCCAATTCTGCCCTTCCCATAGGCACACAGCATTGCATCAGCATTCTCTCTACCAATGCAGACTTACACATATCAATACATAAAACGTTCTAGGCTTAGTTGGAAGCTTAGGTTACACTGAAGTTCCTGGAACCTAGAACAAAATGAGTACTTAATAATTACTCATTCATTGATTTATTAGGTGGAATCGGACTCAATAATGGACCTGTGTTAACCCAGAGTTTTCTGGTGCCATGGGTCCTATGCCATTTAGCATTTTTATCAATGATTTAGGATGAAGAAATACATGCTTATCAAATGTATGTAACACAAAAGTAGCAGGAATAGGGCATTTTCATGCCAAATTCAAAAAAGTTATTAACATAATAGAATAATGGACTGAATTTTCAATTCAATTCAATAAACATTTATTAAGTCTCCTACTATGTGCCAGCCACTGTACTAAGCACTGGGGATACAAATAAAAAGAGGCAGTTCCTGCCCTCCTGGAGCTTACTATCTAATGGGGGAAGATAACACACAAAAGGCAGCTGAAACGAGTGGGGGGGGTGGACATCAGAGGGTAACTGGCATGATGGTATTGTGTTCCGGTGGAGTTGAAAACAAAGCCATTGATGGAAAATGGAATTAATAAGGTTGTGGGACCTCTATAAAGGAAGGTTTTGGGAGGAATTAAATGTTCCATCCTCCAGACCTCTAATCAGAAGGGAGAATCCACTGAGGGTGAGTCTAGAAGGTGTCGAGTATCAAAACCTGAGTCAATCTACGTGGTGATGAGAGTTCAGGTGATCACCTTGTTGGGGTGGTGGGGTGGGGTAATGTTATTCCCTGGAGGGGAAGCCAAGTGGATAGAAAATGCCAACAGAATACAGAGTAATCTAATAAGAAATTATACAGGAATAAACGTAACGTCCTAAACCTAGGATCAAAAAATAAACTTCACAAGTACAAGATGGGGGAGCTATTAACTTTTTTTTTTTTAAATTATTTTGCAAAAGTGATCGGGGCGGGGTGGGGCGTGTAATAGTGGACTATAAGTTCAGTAGGAGTCAACAGTATAAGTATCCAGAACAGAGAAGATGATGGTTTTGCTGTGTTCTTCCCTGGGCAGACCACCGTGGAGTACCACATTCAGTTCTGGGTACCATATTTTAAGGACAACATTCACAAAGTGGATGTTTAAAGAGTGATAGTAAGTTAATAAGAATTTATTAAGCACCTACTTACTATGTGCCAGGCACTGTGTTAAGTGTTTGGAGATGCGAAGAAAGGAAAAAAAACAATCTCTGTTTTCTAGAAGTTCATAATTTAATGGGGGAGACAATGTGCAAACATATATATACAAATAGGATATATACAGGATAATGGGAGATAATCAACAAAGGGAAGGCACTAGATTAAGATGGATTGGGAAAGGCTTTGTGCAGAAGGTGGGATTTTTAGCTGGGATTTTAAAGGAATGCAGGAGGTGGATGAGAAAGATGAGGGCATTTCAGGTATGGGGGACAGCCAGAGAAAATTCCTAGAGCCAAGAGGCAGAATACCTTGTTTGGGGAGCAATAAAGAAGTCAGCATCACAGGGTGGAAGAGAAGGGGGAGAGGGGGATAAAGTATAAGCAAACTGGAAAGGGAGGTGGATAGACTGTGTTATGGAGGGTTTTGAACACCAAACTGCATCTTGTATTTCATCCTAGAGGCAATAGGGAACCACTGGAGTTTATTAATAGGAGTGTGACATGGTCAGACCTGCTCTTTGGGAAAATCACTTTGGCGGATGAATGGAAGATGGATTAGAGTGGGGAGATACTTGAGTGCAGGCAGCCCCATCAGCAGCTATTGCAACAGTCCAGAAGTGAGGAGATGAGGGTCTGCACCAGCGGGTGGCAGCGTCAGAGTACAGAAGAGGGTATATTTGTGAGATGTTGCAAAGGACAAAATGACAGGTCTTGGCAATAGATTGGATATGGGAGGTAAGAGATAGTGAGAACTCAAGGATGATACTAGGTTTTGAGCTTAGAGGTCTGGGAGGATTGTAGTTTCCTGAGCAGTAATAGGGAAGTTTGAAAGGGGGAAGAGGGAAGGTTTAAGGAGAAAATGAGTTTGGTTTTGGACATGTTGAATTTAGGTTATCCATAAGACATTCACTTCAAGATGTCTGAAAGGCACTTAGAGACGCAAGTCTGAACATTAGCAGAGAGGTTAGGCCCAAATAATTAGATATGAGAATTATCAGCATTAAGATGGTAATTAAATCCATGGGAACTTATGAGATCACCAAATGAAGTGGTAGAGGTAAAAGGGAAAAGGGTCCAGGACCCTGTGGGACACCCATGGTTAGTGGGTATTACCTGGATAAGGAGCCAGAAAAAGAGACTGAGAAGAAGTAGTCAGATAGGTAGGAGATGAACCAAGGGAAAGTAGTGTCCTGAAAATGAAGAAGAAAGTGAATATCAAGGAAAAGAGAGTGACTGGCAGTGTCGAAGGCTATAGAGAGGTGAGGAATAATGAAGAGAGAGATAGAGAAAGAGAGAGAGAGAGAGAGAGAGAGACAGAGATCATTGCTAACTTTGGAGAGAATGTTTTCAGTTGAACAATAAGATTAGAAGCCAGATTGTAAAATAGTTAAGAAATTGAAGAAGAGAAATTGGAGACACTCCTTGTAAACTACCTTCTCTAATAGTTTCACTACAAAGGGCAGAAGAGATGTGGGATGATAGCAGGGATGGAAGGATGAAGTAAAAGTTTTTTGATGATGGGGAAGAGCTGGGTATGATTGTAGGCAGTAAGGAAGCTGGCAGTGGACAGAGAGAGATTAAAGATCAATGAGAAAGTGGGAATGTTAGATGGGACAATCTGCTGGAGGTATAGTCAGACTGACTGGCAGTAATGAAGGCACAGTTGAAGTTATGTAACATAAATTTGAAGCGGAGTGAGAACAGTTTCGTGATTTTCTTTACTTTTGCTCAGCAGCACACATGTAGGAGTGAAGGTAGTAACGTGGTGGGAGTGATCCAAGTCTGAGGCTTGGCAGAGTACAATAGATGATATGATAATGGGGCCAAGAATTTAAAAGAAAAGGACAGTGTAGTGTTAGACTGGTTCATCAAGGGGTCAAGATGAGGAAAACCAGAGTGGTTTATGTAGGCAAGATGGCATGAGAGAGAACTGAGAAGTCAAGGAATTGGAGGTCATGGCATGAATGAAGAGTAGGGTTTGGTAATGGAAGGGAGAGGGAGAGGTTGGAAAGCCAACAGATTGAAATCAGAATTTCAACCAGGATGGCAAGAGAGCTAGAAACCATGCCAAAAAAGTATGGGGTCAAGAAGATGGATAAGCAAAGATCTGGGGGAGAAGAAATGGCTGAGAGGATAGCTAAGCTATTTTCAATTACTTAAAAAGCTGTCATCTGGATGAAGATTGACCCTTGCTCTACTTGTCTCTACCTATGTAACCTTAGGCAAAATACTTCCCCTTTCAAAGACCTATTTTCCTGGTTGGCATCCCTAAAGCTATGCTCCTCTGAAGGCTGAGAAGTAATACATTTTCCAAAAATTTTCATCCAGGAAGCCACTTGTTGGCTGGTGATGTTGTAAAGAGAAGACTCTTTTTTAGGTACCAAATGAGCTTTTTTTAGGAAAAGAATGACCTCTGAAGCTACTTCCAATTTTGAATTTTGTGATTCTGATTAGGAAGGTTGGGATGGAGTTTTGATATTTAAAGGGGTAAGCTTCACTGCCCACTAATTCTTGATGAAGAAGGCATTATTACAGCAAGCTTTTTGGAAAATCCTGATAAAGATATCATCTCATTAACACTTTCAATAATGACAGCCTTAATCATGTACAATCTTCCAGTATTACATTGTAGATATCTATTTATTTCAGAAATCTGTCAGGAAATATGAATCTGCATTCCTCAGGTACTTCTGTACCCTTGTTCCATTGACTGAGTTGGTCTTGTTCAAATTGGATCTTGCTGGAGATTATCAGTAAGGAAACATCTGGATCCTTTAAGATCTAGGCTGGCACTTGAGAGAATTAGTTGTTTCCTGGATTTTGATAGTCATCCTGATGTCCAGGAGAATCAGGAAATGCTCAGAGCTCTGTCTCCTGGAGGAAAGGAATGATCATTGAACCATTGGTACCTTTTGTGATGCTGCCAACACATTTCTTCTGGGCTGTGTTTACAGCACTTGGCTACTCTGTAGAAAGTACCCACAGACCCACGTATGCAGGAAAAAAAAAGGAGCTAAAACTGTTCTGATGGGAGCTGCCCTCATGATAGGATATCGGCAGACATTCTCAGCAATCCCTTGAGACTGTTGCTGAATCTTAGAAATATTTCCAACATGCCCCAGAGCAAGTTCATGACCCATTTGATTACGTTCATAACCTACCCCAACAAATAACTGCCACAGGGAGAGGATTCACACAGCACTCCCCTCCGACAGACAGGCTGCAAGCTACTTTGAATTCTCTATAGAAAGCAAGCCTTTTGCTTCACATTCTATTAGGGAAATTTCCAGATTAATAGCATTATGCTTCCAGTAAGGCTAAGTCTCAGTACCAAACTGTTATAAACTATTCTTTTCCTTGGGGATTGTGCCAACACGAAGAACAGCTTTTCTTTAGGGTATGTACAAATAAGAAGTAGGAAAGGCATGAAAATTATGTCATTCAAGATTCTGTTTTTCAGACTCTGAATTTGCTTTGAGCTAAAGACATTTTTGTACCCTTCCCATAACACCCCTCTCCTCAGCTTTTATCCTCCCTGCAGTATCTCATCAGGAGCAGTAACGATGAGCTGGAGAATGCCTGAAGGTGGGAAGACCAGAATGATGAAGTGCCTGAGATTGTGACATATGAGGATCAAAGGAACTAAGGGGGTGTAGCCTGGAGAAGAGAAGATTTTGGAGTGAAGGGAGAGACACAAGAGCTATCTCAAGTCAACAAGCATTTACTGTATCGTCAATAAGCACTTATTAAGCCCCTCCTAAGTGCCAGGAACGAAGTGCTGAGGATACAAAGAAAGGCAAAAACCAGTTACTGCCCTCAAGGAGCTCACAATCTAATGGAGGAGACAATCTACAAACAATTACAGGCACATAAGGTGCATACAGGATAAATTGGAGGAAATGTCAGAGGAAAGGCACTAACATTAAAAGGGACAGGGAAAGGCTTTCTTTTAAGTATTTAAAGAGTTGTCGAATGAAAGGAGGATTAATTTTGTTCTGCTTGGCCCAGATAGCAGAAATAGAAGTAAAGTTTGGAAGTTGCAGATTTAGCTTGATAGAAAGAAAATTTTCCTAACAATTGAGAGCTATTCCAAAATAGAATGGGCTGCTGTAGAGGTGACAGGTTCCCCACTGCTACCACCAGCACCACTTCTGATGACATTCGGGGAAACGGTAGATGACCTCTTCAATAGGTATACTTTTTATGGGTAAGTTGAGGTTAAGTGTTGGACTATATCAACATCGTGTTCTTAACCATTTTTGTGACATAGAGCCCTTTGGCAGTCCAGTGACACCTCTGGACTCCTTCTCAGAATCTTATTTTTTTTTTTTAAAAAAATCATAATTGAAAGAAACGCAAAATTTCAGCTACAGGTCAATGAAAATAAATGTGTAATTTTTATCCCATCCAATTTTATCAACAACCTACCCCACCCTTCAGTTCCTGAAGTCCAGCCCCAGGTTAAGAATCCCTGCACTTGAGTTTCTGAGATCCTTCCCAACTCTAAGATCCTATCACATAAAACAAGAAATAGTCATTTCCTTGGATTTGTCTTTCTGTTCTTCCATTTTTATCACTTCACATTTCACCTATTCAATCATTCAACAGGACCTAAAAGCCAGCTGTATTTCATCTCTTGCCAACTGGATCTACTTGCTTGCTTTGGCAGAGCCAACCATAAAGGCCATCATCCTTTCATCTTACCACTTTATACATGTTATCTTGTGTCTAAGTAATACTAACAACAATAGGTCAATTTATACATGCTTATGGTTTACAAGACACTTTCCTCAAAACATCACTGTAAGATAGGTAGTAGGTACGTTATCTTCCTTATCTTTTACAGGTCCTAAAGTATAGATGGAGGGAAATTATCCTTTCTTTGCTTTTTTGAATATGTAGTTTCCAGGGACATATTAAAACAAGAATTACATAGTGCTTCTATTAATTAATCCAGTATGTGGTTCTCCATCAACTTTTATTCCTACCACCGTTTTTTCTCACAATCCATTCAGAAGCTGACTTTGTTGGCACACATCAGAGAAACTACTGGTTCTCCATTTCCTTCTTTGCCAAAACACTCTTTTGTATGTTTCTATCCAGTAGTTAGTTCTTTATCCCTATGTTCTTTAAATGTATTAGCCTAAGCCCACGGGGTGCGGAACCTACAGCCTAGAGGTCACTGACCTCAAGGCCAAAGGTTCCCCACCCATGGCCCAGAGAGGGGAAGTGCTGATCAAATACATTAAAGAATTCAGGAGGAGTCTGATACCCTGTGAGTGGCATCCTATGTTGTTCTTGACTATGAAATAGAAAAGAAAGGGTTCTTATTTGGAGTGCTTTGGTGTATTAGTTTAATTAGAAAATTTTTAGACTAAAGCTCTTGGGTTTTAAATGACTTTCTCTTTCCAAGTGCTGCTCTAGCTACCTGATGACCATTTTCCTACTGGGGATAGACACAAATATCACTTGAGAAATTTTTGAGTGACTCGTTGAGATATTTGAGCCAGCTGAATTGTTAACATAAATATTTTAGCAATTCAGGAATATGTATAGAGGTTCTTGAGGACCTAAGGAATTTCAGACAGGGTCAGCTTGAAGGCATAGGTCTTACAGGAAGACACAAGTGTTATTTTTGCACTTTGGCAATAATGTAACGGCTTAGGGGAAGTATTTACCATAACCTAGGTCACAATACATATAGTAATATGACTCACTATAGGCCTGAAATTTATTATAGCACGGGCCCAGGGCTAGTTCTAGACAAGGGACATAGGTATGACTGGAGGGGTGTCTTGGGGCCCTGCCTGCCTAAATGTAGACCCTCCTTGACATTTTCACCACTGAAGTTGCTTGTCTTCAGAAAGTCACTGTTAAAGTATACATTACCTAACATATGTTGACACCTATGAACACATGACCATGAATTAATGAATCAGATTTAGTGCCTATAACCTTGAAAATACAGAATTTCAGAGTCCCAATGGGGTGAGACACCATTTCGAAGGAGTCAGGAATAGACCAGAGAGTTACGTACCACTATCCAGGAGAACTTCCTCAATGTAAGGGGGTGGTGGTACCAGAAAAAGAAGTAGGGAGTAGCAGAGACCATTTTACGTAGCCTGCATGGATCCATTTGGAGCCCCAGTAAAGAAAAATATATAGTTCTGAGGACAGTGAAAACTTAACCTAAAATAAATACTCATTGCAGGAACACCAAGGATAGTTGTGTAATTAGGCTTCAGTGTATTGTTCCACAGTTTTATGTGGCATCTCATAGTAAGGCCTGAACTGAAACAAGATTTAATCCCTCCTCTATGTTACCTTTCGAATCAGTAAAATACCCCCTTCTAGACTCATTTCCTAAACCAGATTAACTCTAGAAGGTTGGGTCCTCAGATGAGTAGCTGCTACTACTCTCTAGAGTCTAGCTGTTAACCCTGTAGGTAGCTATCCTCTTAACATTATAGTGCATAAGCCCTCACTAGTATGTTTCCCCTTAACAATCAGCCAGTAGACATTTCTTGGCAAAAGCTTTTACTCAAATGGCATAGGGAGAAGTCCTTACAAAATATTTCCTACAGCACACTCTCCCACAAATATTCACAGACTCCATTAGAGGAAGAGTGGCATGAACTTAAAGTTATGGTAATGAGGCCCACATGTAGGGAATACACGTGGCCAAGGCAACCTACAACTCTGGAAATGCAGGACTTCCTTTCTCCAGTAGGTAGGTTCTCATGAAGTATGATGCCAAGGCTAGCAGCCCTGAGGATGCACGTGTCGTTCCATCGCTCCGCTGGACCGGCTCTTCACAGAGTATGATGTCAGAGCCAGATAGGCCAATCAGCTGCCTGGCTGGGTCAAGCAGATGGTGGTGGATGTTGAGGTAGTTCTTTCCACATTTCCTGGGGGAGGGGGAGAAAGAGGAAGAGTCTTGTGAAGATGGGTGGCTAAAGGAGAAAGGCATGAATGTAAGTCCGTGCCCTTGAGACAAGTTCCTCATTTTCCTGGTTTCTTCCTGTACATTTGAGCCTCAGTCCCTTTCTAACGGGTGGGATGTTTCCTTTGCATCTGAAGGCCTTTTCCTTTCCATGTCAATGTTCGGTTTAGCCCCTTTGACCACGAATGTGAACATTTTATTTAGTCTTTGTTGTCTCTCAGTTGAAACTGCTTGAACATTCTTTCTCTCTTCTCTTCTCTCTCCCACCCCCTCACCTCCTTTTGGCTCAGTCAAACCAATCTGACCCATTATCATCTTATTTTGGAATAATTTTGGTTGCTTGACCCAAACTGAAAATGAACGAAAAATAAATGCAACTGCTAGGAATGATGAATTAGGATTTAGGGCTGGAAAAAGACTCTGGAAATTATCTTGTGCAGCTGGGTGGCCTGGAGTCAGGAAGACTCATCTTTCTTTGTTCAAATCTGACCTCAGACACTTACTAGCTGTGTGACCCTGGGCAAACTAGCTTAATCCTGTTTGCCTCAGTTTCCTCATCTGTAAAATAGCTGGAGAAAGAAACGGAAAATCACTCCACTATCTGTGCCAAGAAAACCCCAAATGGTGTCAGGAACAGACACAAGTGAACAACAGTAAAGAAAAAAAACACCTCACATTTTAACAGAGGCCCAGAGAGGGAGTCTGGTACAACGGGCAGAGCACCAGCTCTGGACTCAGAGAACCTGGGCTCAAATCTTACCACTACCTGTGCCGCTTATTACCCATGTAGCCTCGGGCAAATCACTCAAATCTCCTAGGACCTGTTTCCTTATCTGTAAATCGAGGAGGTGGTCTCTAGGTCTCTTCTAGCTCCAGAGCTATGGATGATCCTATGAGGTGCCTAATGTCCCAGAAACTTGGGAGGAGGGGGTAGTTTCCCAAACCAAATCTAACTCAAAATCTAGTTCCACTTACTTAGTGTAGAAAGTTCCCCCACAAATTGCTTGGGGGGGGCACATCTTAATAACCTTGTAAGCATTAGATTCCTGGTATGAAATCCTAAACAGATTAGATATTGAGATTAAGAGGGATGAGGGTCTGGCTAACAATTGAAATAACTTCTTAGGTCATACTGGCCAGGGTCAACGACGCTGTGAAAATAGGATGTAAACAGAAAAGGAAACCTATCCGAAGTCATCCTGAATCAACAGCTGTCACTCCCCATGGTACTGTTTTTCCTTATTTGGACCTCACAGCCCAAGCTGAGACCTGTGCCCCGCCCTGCCTTCCCCGGCAGAGACGCTGTGCCACGTCCTGGGTCTTGTTTTCGCTTCTGTTTTGTGATTGAGTCATCTCCCCCTCCTCCCCTTTTTTATTATTGCTGCTGGGCATCGTGGCCAGAATGTCTTTGAAGCCCCTGTTGGTGATCATCTCCAGGAACTGAATAAAGAACATCTTAAAAAAAAAAAAAGTTTGAGGACAGACAGCTGCATCTCTGTAGATGCACTGCGCGTGTCTGGCCAGCGCAGTCTTTGGGTGGGGGGGCTCCCAAAGGGAGGGGTGAGGGGCCCAGCCCGGAGCAGCCTTGGCTGCGGGCTCCGAGGCTCGGCTCCTGGACCATGCCCCCTCGGGCACTGCGGGGCCCCGTGGGGTGCTGCCCCTGGGTCAGCTCCGCGTCCTGTAGGAGGCTCTGCCCAGCATCCTAATTCATTCTGCCGGGACGTGTTCGGCATGAACTTGGAAGAGATGAAGGCGGGCTGGGGAGGAGGGGGGCGCAGCAGCCAGCCAGCACTGGGAGAGAGGAAGAGGAAGGTGGGGTGCGGGGCAGAGGGAGGGGCGCACGTGCCC
>JAQQSZ010001672.1:0-14993 GCA_028646595.1 Phalanger gymnotis | reverse complement strand
AATATTCAGAGGGTTTCCTAGAGTAATTCCAGGTGAGAGCAATGAACCAAAGAAAGAAAATGAGCCATAATGGGTCAGGCCCCAGGAATAGGCCCATTTCATTTTAGCTCAAAGTCCTGGGGGAGGGAGGAGGAGGGGCATGAATCATAAGTTACAAAAGGAAAGTATTGCAATTTCTCAGGTCTGGTTTGGCTCATGACCTCCAGCTTCCTTCTGCTCCACCAAAAGAAAATGGCATCTTCACACCCGAACGTGCTCTGACCAGTTGGGATTTTGTTATTTTGGTGCTGAGGATCAGGCTCACTGGTCCATTCTACAATCCCATACTCCCTTTTTGCCAACCAGGAAGCATCCTGATTACTGGCAGGTTCTGCTCATTTTACTAATCACTCAGTGAACTACATATCTCCCATTCTTCTGCTCAAAGGGGATGAGAGATAAAGAGCTATCATTCAGAATTACAGATAATTCCATCACCTCAAAAATAGAATACAACACTCCTCAAGAGAACAAAGATGAACCCTTCCATCAGAGAATATGAGAGCTGCCTTCAAGTATCAGAAGAGTTGTCATTTGTAAGAGATTAGACTTACTCTGTATGGCCCCAGAGAACAGAATTAGGACCAATGGGGGAAAATTCCAGAAAGGCAGTTTTAGCTCAATACAAGAAAAGAACACTGTTCTTCTATTGCTTGGAGGTTGTTGGCCATCCTGAACATAGCACGGTATATTGCAAAGCATGCTGCATTTGGAGTCAGAGTCCCAGCTCCACCATCCAATGGCCTTCATGACCTTTAGCAAGTCACTTTATGACCTCAGTTCCCTCAAATGGAAAGTAAGGTAGTTGAACTCAATTATAACTAAGGTCTTTTATAGCATTAAATCTATGATCCCAAGTAGAATGGTTTTCCCTCAAGAGAGGTCTCCAAGGAATGGTTGGATGACTACTTATTGGGTAAATTGTACAATGGATTCTAATTCAGTAACCATGGACTTCATTCATTCATTGTACTACTGTCTTGAGGTTTCAAGAGCTTCTCATCAATGGGAATGTTCAAGAAGAGGCTGGATGACCACCTGCCATGGCAGCTGAAGAAGAGATTCTAGGGTCATAGATTTAGAGCTGGAAGGTACCTTAGAAGTTAAGTCTAACCCGTCCATTTTTACAAAATTAGAAACCGAATATCAAAGAGGTTAAGTGATTTGCATAAGGTCACATGGTAAATGTCAGAGGCAGAATTTGAATCCAGGTCTTCTAGACTCCAACTCTGTTCCTCTGTCTTCTCTCTATTGCTTATTTCCAATTTATGCTGTATATATTTTATCCGTGAACTCCTTGAAAGCTGTGATTGTCTCTCATCTTTCTTTGTGTCTCTGGAGCTCGACACAGCACACAATGACACAGTAGGCACTTGATAAATGCTTTTTAATTGACCATCTCATGTAGCCTCTGGGGCTCTTAAATTGAATGGGAAGTTGCAATGTCTTTCTACTATGAGAGGCTGTGATTTTGTAATGGCTTAATGTATTACTAGACTATGAGCTCCATGAAAGCAAAGACATTCTTATTTCAATTTTGTAACTCTGGTGCCTAGCACGTTGCTTTCAACAAAAGATTGTTGAAGGTTGTATTCCTGGCCATTTAAACCATCCTAAACATAGCATGGTACACTGCAAAGCATGCTAGGTTTGGAGTCAGAGTCCCAGCTCTGCCATTTAATACCTGTGTGACCTTGAGCAAATTAGGTAGCCTCTCTGGGCTTCAGTTTCCTCAGTTGTATAACGAAGAGTTTGGACTATACCATGCTGCCTCTCACTGACCACCAAGGTCCTTTGAAAAGTGGTTACTGAGGTTTCCAGATTAGGGTGAGAGTAGCCAGCAGAAGTGAGAAGTTTTCCAAAGTATACTCAGGCCCTTTGTATCTTGGAGGAGCCACTGACACACAGCTTATACTTGTCAATAGACAGATTCAGAAAGAAGCACAGATGCAGCATTCTATTTTTGTGCTTCTTTTGTTACGATAGGTGGCAGAGTGGAATGAATGTAAAGCTGGCCTGGGAGCCAGTGAGACCTGAGCCCAAGTCCCATCTCTGACTGCTAGCTCCCTGCCCCATGACCTTGGATAATCACCTACAGCCTTAGTGTTCTCACCAGCTCTCTGGCTGTAAGTGGTAGAGAAGGTGCTGACCTCCATTTCTGGGGTGAGTTGTCTCCTTTGATAGTTTCCAATACCAGTGAAATTACTGGTCTAGTTCCTGTCCCCATATGCACATATTTTCATATCTATTTTATACACCCATTTTTGTATATATTATTACTAGCTCTAAAAAATGTAAATAGTTTACATTTAAGGCTTTTATTTAGAGACTTACTATTTACTCTAAATGTAGCTTGATCATTTATTGGTCTTTGTTGCAAATGTAATGTTTGTAACAATAATTTTTAAAAGCCTATTTCTTGCTTCCAGGAGAGCTGTGCTTTATAGTTTATAGTCAAGAAATCTGAGTGATAGAGAGCCCTAAAGTGGGAAAGGAGGATAAAAGGAGGAGAATCCATGAGACAGGGTCATTCAGTGTTTTATCAGAAGGAACACTTTCCTGTTTATTTTTTCCCAAGCCTGGAATCTGAGCAGACGTCCTCTGTCATGGACAATAAGAGTAATTTATTTTCTGCCTGACAAAATTCTACTTCAGCTTGGTGCATTGGACAGAGCCTTGCATTGGGAGTTAGGAGAACTTGGCTGTATGCCCAATTTTGCCACTAACTTGCTATGTGACCTTGGACAAGTCACATCCCCTCTCTCTCAGCCTCAGGTACTTCCTCTGTAAAATGGGAGGACTGAATTGGCATAGTGGGGGGGGGGAAGGCTCTGGACTTAAAGTAAAAATCTTGTTTTAATTACTTATTCCCTGTTTGACCTTGGGCAAGTAACATATCAGTTGCCTTACCTGTAAAAAGAAGGAGTTGAGTTACAAGGTCCCTGATGGGTTTCAAATCCAATGATAGTATAATTAGTGGATATTTAAATTCCATTCCAGCCTTAACATTTTCTGGCCCAAACTGGTTCCAGATCATGGATGCAATAGTGCATTGTCTCTGTATGATGGGGGCTGAGGAGGATGCAGTGGAGGAGTTGGGAAAGAAGATGTTGGGCTCCACAGGCCCATCGTGGGCATCCTAGGGGACTGCCTCCTCTTTTTAGAGGCCATTGAGGATGTTTGCCTTCAGCCCTCTTAGGGATTTCACCTCTCACTCATTAGCAAATATTCCTAATCCTTGAACCCCAGACCAAGTCTCTGAGCCTCCCAACCTTCCTGGTATCTGAGCATTCAACCATGGCTCCTTGAGTTACAAGATCTACCAAATCTACTACCAAATTACTAGGTTGCCTCCTGGCACTTGAACTATATTTGGGTGCCCTAGTCTTGACACTCATGCCCCTTTTCCGTTCTCTGCCCTCATGAAAGACTACAAAAGTACATTTTCTATGTCCTTCCCCCCGACCATGTACTTGTATGACAGATGGTCTTCTAGAATATGACCACATTCATCTGTTTAAGCGCTTGTTGAATTAATCAAATGCAATTCAACAAGCATTTTTAAGCACCTGTTACAACACAATTCAAACTTCTTGACACCCATCCAAAAATACAATGGGCGGCCTCAACAGGTTTTGGGGTCCTGCTCCTCGGAGATCTTCAGGCAGAAACTGAATGAACATATTGGGTATATTATAGTGGATATTCCTTTGTTATATAGATTGTCTTTGATGGCCTCCGAGGACCCTCTGGACTCTCAAAGTCTCTGATTCTGTGAAACAGTGAGAAGCAATGCGGTAGGACACTTGCAACGTCAAAGCCTTGCCTTTTGAAAGCTTTACATTCTACTGTGGGGAGGGGGATACAATATATAAACACAGAAACATATACTGTATGTGATAGTTTTAGGTGTGAGACATCCCTCATTGGGTGCAATCATGAAAGCCTTCCTGTAGAAGGTGGCACAGCTGAAGCTTGAAGGAAGCTGGAAAGTCTGCAAAGTAGAGGTGATGAGGAATTATATTCCAGGCATTCTAGCACTGAGCCTGTGTAAAAGTAGGGAGACAGGAGGTGAAATACCAAGCTCGGGGGACAGCAAGTTGGCAAGTTTGACTGAAATGTAGAGTGCATGAAGGGGAGTGATTTTCAGTAAGCTTCTAAGGGAGGATTCATGCTCAGTCTGGCCCTTGGAGGGAATCCAGTTCTTTGGGTGTTGAAGGTTTTTCAATATGGACAAGCCAATATACCTGTGAGTGAGCCTTGATCAGAATGGGATTTTATTTAGATTCTGAGGGAACTCAGAGAGGAGAAAATGGCTAGAAAGGAGGTAAAATGTATATATTAAATTATGGTATAATGGATAGAGCACTGCCTCAGGAGTCAGAGGTCTTGGGTTCAAATTCCGTCTCTGACACTGCCTATGTGGCCTTGGGAAAGTCACTTTACCTCCAGAAGTTTCTCCATCTGTAAGATGAGAGGCTGCGCAATATTGTTTGTAGAATAACTGCGAATGACTAAGTTATTCTGAGTATGATAAATACTTAAATCAACTATGAAGGAAGATGCGATCCACCTCCAGAGAAGGAACTGATAAATAGAAGCATGTATAGGATAGTTTTGTGTATATGTATGCATATAAAAGTATGTGTAGTATGGTTTTACACATATGTAAATATGCATGTATATTTACATGCATATGTGTATATGTATGTATATATACACACGTGTGTGTGTGTGTGTGTGTGGCCTTATCTAATTTGGGGTGGGGCAGAGGAAGGGAGACAGTTCAGTTAAAATGTAACAACCACAACAACAACAAAAAAGGTAAGAGGCTGTGAGATTCATTCTGTCTCTAAATCTGTGATCCTATAACCTGTCCTTCTCCCTACCTGGGCTTTAAGCACAGACACCAGCAGAAAGTCTCAGTGAAAGGCCTACCTTCTGCCAAGAGTCTTTTCTAGTCTTCATTAACCACAGTTCCTTCCCTCTGAGAGGGCCATCAATTTGTCTTGTATGTATCTTGCATGTATATAGTTGTTTGCATGTTGTCCTCCCCATTAGAGCAAGGATTGGCTTTTGCCTTCTTTTATGTCCCCAGAGCTTAGCCCAGTGCATGGAACATTGTAGGTGATCAATACATGCCAGTTGACTTGACAATCAGGTAATCAATCAATTTATTGGCCAATTTTGAGGAGGGTACTCTGCCTCCAACTCCAAAGTAATTGCAACCTAAGGAAAACTATTTCAGAGAGCACTAGAGATGGTCCTCCAGAGCTTAATGGTATTTTTCTCTACATCCTTATTCTGGGCAGAGATGGAAGAGGGGTGAGATAGAGGGAAGGCCTTGAAGCCCTAATTCCTAATAGTTCTCTGTGGAGTTCTGGGGGTTGTGGAGAAACCAAATTCACAGGTAAGGAAGGAAATGGCATTAGAAATAGTAAAGTTCTGTGACGATAAAAGATTCCCCTCCATCTCACCAAAGTCATTCCCTTTCCCCACGCCCAATCTGCCCCAGCCCCCCTCCTGGGAGCTCCCTCCCAGCTCTCTTGGGCTTCAGCCTGGAGAGGACGTAGGCAGGACTGAGCTGCTCATTTCCAGTCTGGCTCCAGGAAGCATTAGTGTTGAATGATAGATGGGAAGACATCCTGCTGTCTGCTTGTAGAACCTCCCAGAAAAGGATCCAGTGATCTGTGAGGACCAAAATCAGCACGGTAGGACATTCCTAAAACCAGATGACCAGTCACAGGTTCAGATGGAAGAATCAGAGATTGGATGTTGGCTAGGTGTGGATTTGGTGTCTCCTGGACTTCAAAAAAATGTCCTGCAACACAGGGGAAGGGAGAAGAGTGATGCCAGCAGCCTCTAGGCAAAGTTTAGCTCACAATCCACCACAACTCATGCATGTCTTTAGCAGAAAGCCTCTCTCTCTCTCTTCTGCCTGTGGACATACTAGCCAACTATCAGCTCTGGCCCACAGGATTGCAAAGGACGAGGAGAGCTAACTTTTTTTTTCTTGTGAGATCAGGAAGGAGATGACAGAGTGGGATAGAAAGCAGGCCAAGAAAACCCCTTGGGAAAGCAGAGATTACAAGTGACAGAAAACTTAAGGCCAGACCCACTCCCCAGGACAGAGGGAGGCCCCCAGAGGCCACCAGGGTGTCAGAACAAAAACAGTTGGAGTGTATAGTCTTAACATTTTGTGAAATGGTAACGACAAGCTAAACCCAATGGCAGAAGGCCAAATTTTCCAAGCAGACTCAGCCCAGGGTCAAGTCATTGCTGGTTCCCAGAATCTAGGCTTCAGGCCATGCCAAACAATGGTGATATACCCAATCTATTTGCTGGTTCTGCCCATGGGAACCCCTGACATGGGGTGGGGGGCACAAGTCACATGCTATAGATCTGAGATGGGTCTCCTGGCACAGGAGCAAGAATGGAGGGAGAAGAAACAAGAAACATTATTTTTCACATAACCCAAGGCAGGAAAGGATATAAGGAACACTAGTTCTGGTTCTTTGGACCAGCCTTTCTCAAATTTGATCCAGCTCTGGCTGGCATTTGTTGGCTAGAATGGAGACAGAATGCTTGGAATAGACTTAGAAGCTCCATTAGAGTAGGGATTATTTCCTTCTTTGTATTTGTATCACCAGGGCTTGGCACATAGTAGGCACTTAATAAATATATATTGAGTGACTGTGCCCCAAGATGAAGGACAGTTCATTTTTCATGTGTCAGTCACATCAGGATTTGATAAGAAACATACCAGTTAGATTTTTAATGGAGGAAAATTACAGGCAGCATTTTTCTCTATGGTGCCAATGCTGCCTTTGTCCTGTGTTTTGTGGCACTGTTTGTACCCAACATGGAATGGGGTGGTAAAGGCCAGAATTCCAGGCTGTGATTCCAGCTCAGATAGGGGTCACACAGGCCCACATAGCAAAGATAAGCATGGCACTGGCCGTGAGTTGGAAGACAGGGTTAGGACAGGACTCCCAGGCCCCTAGCACATGGCATAGACTGACAAAATTGTGCTGTTCTCCCAATTGTCATGTCAGGTATGAACGAGGGACCTGTCCTCAGCCAAACATCTGCCTCAGTAGCATGTTTGGGGGATGATGTCGCTCAGTACCGAGAGTGTTTGGTGACTCAGGCAACAGTCCAAAGAACACTGTGCCAACCTGTGCCAGATGACAGGTTGGCAGCAGCAGAATGACTAGCCTTGGAAGGACTGTCTATTCACCATGAGGGAAGGCTGCAGGGGCTACAGCTGCAGGAGAAACCCATGTCTGTGCACGGGGGCGCTGCCTTCAAGGCTCTTTCTGAGTGGCTGGGGGCTGCTGTCTGCAGAGGAGGGAAGAGAAGAGCTACATACAGAGAGCAGGAAAACACACAAAATGGCGACTCGGGTTATTTCCTTCGGGCTGGTTGATCTTTTTGCAGGTGCAGCCCCTTCCTTCCCCAACCCCCACCCTGGTCATTTTCCCAGAAGCTTAGGAAGACAGAGAGGCCTGACTGATGCTGGCCTCCCTAAGACTTATTGGAGCTTCTAATCATCAGAGACAGGGTCATGGCATTGGAGCTCAGAGACCTTGGAAGTTCCTTTGTTCCCGTCCATTTCATAAGGCCAGAGTCAAGAAATGACTTGACTAAGGTCCCATAGCTATTAAGTGTCTAAGCCAGTATTGGAGCAGATTCCAAATGCAGAATTCTTTCTGTGCTAAGAGGTTGTTTTTGTTAGAATGTCAGCTTTGGGATTAATGATGGATGTCTGATGTTGAAGTAAAATGTGATTACGGTGAATCTGTACTGCAGCGATGTCTACATGCGGGAGTCAGAGAGACAGGGCACCAGATTTCGAAAGAGAGAATCACAGACAAATGTAATGAGGAGGAAGAGGAGGGGAGGAGAAGGACAAGAAGAATTTAGAGAGGAGGGGAGTGAAAGCAGGAAATGGGAGGGGAAGTGAGGGGGAGGGAGAGCGAGGTGGAGAAAGAGGGAAAGGGAGAGATGGGAAGGTAGAGAGTAGGATGGAGGGAGAAAGAAAAGAGTGAGACAGAGGGGAGAGGAGATGGGGGAAAGGAGAAAAAGAGGGAGAGTAGAGGTAGAGGAAGAGAGGAAAGAAAGTCAGAAGGGAAAGGGTGGAAAGGAAAGAGAGAAGAGGAAGGAAGAGAAAGAGAGGACTTGAATGAGCAAGCAAGGGATAGGTGTGTCCTTATGTATGGGGCTTAAGCCATGGCCCCTCTGACCCTTGGGCAAACATGGAGATATTACAGATGGCCATTTGCAAATTGCAGGACAAATCTTTAAACTGCAAGATATTCCCAAGAGGGCAAGGTATCTGAGGAAGCCTGAAGTGGGGAGAGAGTGCATTTTCTTTCTCCCATTTTTAGGGTTATGTGAAGGTTGGCCAGGTGGCATGAAGTGGTCAGAGGCAAGACTCCAACAGGGACTTACAGCTCATCGTCGTACTCCTTCGGTGGGGACACTGCAATGACCAGATCGATCCAGTCCTGCAGGGAGAGATGGGCATTATTCTGGGCACACAGTTCCTATTGCCTTGATGATGTGGACAAGGCATTTCACATTGCCTATTCCATCACATACACCTTTCCCCAAACAGCATCAGGGACTCTTCTACACGTCTTGAAATCATTCACAACTCAAAATGTCGAGTACCATCCAAAATGACCAATTTTTCAATTCACTATATTTGGTAGGTTCTTTTGAAGTCATCTGATATAACTCTTTGATTTTACAGATGTGGAAACTGAGGCTTAGAGATGTCAAATGGCTTACTCAAAATCATCCAGGTAAGCAGAGAGTGGAATCTAACCTGGGTCTTTGCCCTCCCATTCAGTGCTCTTTCTACTGAGCTATTCTGCCTCTGGAATAGCCTGGCTAACGCATTTGTCTCCATAACACCAGAGAAAGCAGGAACTCAAAACCCACTGCTAACATACTCTCTGATCTCAAAGCCCTCTGTTTCTATAAATGATTATCTTTTACAAGCAGAGTGTTCTGTGTTTTCTCACTGAGAGTAAGATGAGATTTACTCTCTGGAGAGACTGACAGGTCTTGGACCCTTCCCTTAAGGGAAGCATTTTACTGTTTTGAGAGATGTGTTTGGTGGGGGTTGCTTGTGTCTTTTGGGGTACTAATGATGCTGTGATGCCTGAGACCTTGAACACTGCCTTGTGCCACAGAGTATATACACAATAAAAGAGGCTGATCTCACCTCCGAAGGCCAAATGTATATGAATGGGTAGTCAAGTAGGCATCAGTAAGTAAGCATTTATTAAGTGTTTACTATGTGCCAGGCACTGTACTAAGCACTAGGGATGCAAAACAAAAGAAAAGCAAAAAAATGAACCCTACCCTCAAGGAATTTGATAGCTGGGTGGATAGAGCCCTGGTCTTGGAGTCAGGAAGACCTGAGGTCAAATCCAGCCTCAGCCACTTACTTTCTGTGTGACTCTGGGTAAGTGACTTAACCTCCATCAGGCTCAATCTCCTTATCTGTAAAATGGGGATAATAGGAGCACCCATCTCTCAGGGAGGATCAAATGGCCTAATGTGTGTGAAATACTTAGCAAACCTTAAGTCACTATAAAAATGCTAGCTATTATGTTATTACTGTTACATTCTAACATAAGGATAGGGACTATTCTTACCCCGCCCTGGTTCCAGGCCTTCTGTAGCGTTGCCTGGGCCTCTGCCAAGGTGAAGTCCATCACAATCTTACCGTTAATCGCCATGATCTCATCACCTTTCACGATGCCACCTGGAAGAGAAGACAAGGCAACAACACAAGACTTTTTAGCCAACAGGAGATATTCTCCCTCCCTCCCTTCACACATATGCCAAGGCATTGTTGGCTCCAGCCCTTGACTATCCATTGTTCCTCTTTAAAAACAAAGGACCACCACCACTAACAACAACAACATTGCCAACACCCCGGACACAGGGTGCCTGGCTCTAAACAAGCAATTTTGTCCCTGATTTCTGAGTCCCAGATGGAAGCAGCCCCAGATGCACCTCAGATGACCAGCACTGGAAAGCTTCTCTAACAGAGTAAACACAGAAAGGAAATGAAACCAGACCAGATAGGATGCTTCTTAGCTGTGTGACTTCCTAGCTATGCCTCAGTTTCCTCATTTGGAGAGGGAATGGTGGGGATGTTGTGCAAAGCCTAATGGTAGAGCCAATGGGGTTGGCCATGTTCTTTTTGTAGAGGGAACAAGAAACCAGCAATAACTAAGCTATGCAAGCATTAGAGATATCTGGCCAAAAAACCAACCAAACAGACAAAAACCAACTATAAAGGAAGTAAGATGTGCCCAGCCTTTCCTTTTGAGCCCCTCTCCTTCTCCTTGCTAGGCCTTTCCCTTTCACCTAAAAGGACAGGCTGAGACTTAAGTCCTAGTAGGGCCCTGATTTCAGTAGGGAATCATAAGATCATGGGGTGGAAAGAGAAATACTATAGTCCTACTCCTTCACATTACAAGGGAGGAAACAGGCCAAGATGAGGACAGGGATTCACCCAAGGTCACACAGGTAGCAAGCAGCAAAGGTGGGCTTCAATGTGGAGTCCCATGACTTCAGACTCAGTGCTCTCCCCCAAGGCCTTCCTAGCGTATTGGATTGATCCATTGATCTCTCCTATGCCCAAAGGACAAAAAAGACTATCACAAAAAGCATCAGATAAACTGATTTCTCACTGAAGTCGATCAGTACCAACTGAAGGTACCCTATCTATCCCCACCAAGGCCTGGGGTCCTGCTAGCTATCCTTATCTTAATCATGTCACAAGGGAGGAAGCTCCAGCACTGAAGGCAGAGGCCTTGGGTTCATACCCCAGCTCTGATACTTCCTACCCGGTGACCTTGGGCCAATCACTCGTTCTCTCGGGGCTTCGGTTTCTATCATGAAGTAGTTGGACTAGATTGCCTTTGAGGTTCCTTCTACCGCTGAAGAAAAGGTCCCCTGACCCCATGGTAGTCTTTTGAAGCTTACAGAACGTTTTTAAACTCACAAAACGAAGTACGTAAGCTTACAAAGGAAATCAGTTATACAGTTATCCAAGTATTTTTCAAAAGAAGTTAACAGATCCTAGGTCAGGAACCCCTGGACTAGTAGACTAGTAGATTCTTTACTAGGGCAGCTAGGAAAGTCCTTGGCTAGAATTACTGAGGTTGGAGTCAGGAAGACCTGAGTTCAAATGGGACCTCAGATGCTTACTAGCCATGTGACCCTGGGCAAACCCTGTTTGCTTTAGTTTCATCATCTATAAAATGAGCTAGAGAAGGAAATGGCAAATCCCTCCAGTATCTCTGCCAAGAAAACCCTAAATGGGGTCAGGAAGAGTTGGACGTGACCGAAATACAACAACAAAGATTCTTTATTAGGGAAAGACTGTCTTTAGTGAAAGGGAAAGGGGAATCAACAAGAAAAAGGGCCTGGAAAGGGAGACATACTTTATCCTTTTGGTAGTCCTTGCCTAGCTGTGACTCCTGACCATTGATTGACAGCCCACTGTGCGCTAGGTGCTGGGGAATGGACATGAGACAGTAGAGAGAGCAGTGGACTTGGAGACAAGAAGACTTGGGTTCAGATTCCACCTCTGATATTTCCTAGATGTGGGACACTGGACACATCATTCAATCTCATTTGGCTCTGGCTTCCTTTTCTGGAAAATGAGGCTAATGATGCCGGCAGGACCGACCTCCTAGGGTTACGGAGGACTCTGAGGAGATAATTGATGTGAAGGGCTTTGTAGGCTTTAAAGCGTCATATCCCTGAGCTCATCCTGTGCTTAACAGTCTCCTACAGGAGGAATAACGAGAAAAGATGTCACTAAAACATGATAAGCACCATACCAGAGGGACAGCCAAAGGGCTTCGGGAATGGAGTGGAGGGAGATGGCACACCCTGTTATGGTATTGAGGGGATCAGGGAAGGCTTCATGGAAGAGGTGACATTGGAACCAAGTCTCAAAAAGTTGGGCAGGAAAAAAAAGAAAGCAAATGACGGGCAGGATTTCGGAATAAGGAGATGGGGAAAGGCATTCCGTGTGGAATTGGCTCACTCAGGCAGCTGCATATACTACCTACATACAAGGCTGGCCCTCAGCAAACATTAATTAAGTGATGGTGGTTTTCCTCCCCAACCCCCCCCCCCAACACGGCCCCCATGGTGCTTACCGTGACGATCGGCAGCCCCATCTTCATAAACGGCAGACACCACGATTTTCCCCACCGGGGAATCGACGCCACCTTCAACAGCCAGATCTAATGACCCTTCCTGAAAAGAGGGAGAGAAACAGGATGGGAGCCCTGGAGAGACCAGCAGCCTATGAGTGTTGGGTATGTAGTGATGGAGCACAGATCCACAGACTGCTGTTTGAAAGAGACCTTTGAGGCTATCTGGTCCAGCTACTTATGGGGAGCTAGGTAGTGCAGTGGACAGAGCTCCAGGCCTGGAGTCAGGAAGACTCATCTTCCTGAGTCCAAATCCGACCTTAGATACTTACTAGCTGTGTGATCCTGGGCAAGTCAGTTCACTCTGCTTGCCTCAGTTTCCTCAATTATAAAATGATCCGGAGAAGGAAATAGCAAACCACTCCAGGATCTTTGCCAAGAAAACCCCAAATCGGGTCACAAAGAGTCAAACACGACTGAAAAACAACTTAACAACAGTCCAACTCTTTAGAGGCAGGTAGGTGGCAAAGTGGATAGAGTGCCTGGCCTCAGATACTCTGTGGCCGTGGGACCTGAGCAAGCCACTTCACCGATGCTTGCCACAACTGTGAAGTAGGAGTATTCATAGCACTGACCTCCTAGGGTTATTGTGAGGATAAAATGAGGCAGTATTTGTGAAGCACTTAGCACTGTGCCTCGAACATAGTAGGTGCTCAATAAATGCTTGTTTTCTTCCTTCCTTTTTACGGATGAGGAAACTGAGGCCCAGCAAAGTTAAGTGACCCGCCCAATGTCACATATGTAGTATGCACCGGAGGCAGTCGTTACCAGCAAGTCAACAAGCATGTATTAAGCACCTACTATGTGCCAGACGTTATGCTAAGTGCTGGGGATATAAAGAAAGGCAAAAACAGTCCCTGCTCTCCATATGGGTTATATTCTAAAGGGAGAGATGACCTGTAAGAGACGTACATACAAGATACACACACAGACTTTTATGTATACACACACACACACACACACATACACACACATAGTGTATGAAGGTAATCTGAAGGAGGAAGACATTAGCAGCCGGGGAAATAAGTCCTTTGTGCATGTGCTGTGTTTGCCCTGCCTAAGACTCTGAGACCTTCCCTTCAATGGGGCTGGAGTTTGGGGTGGCGGGACAACAGAGGACCGCAGTAGTAACAGCAGCGCCGAGCTTCGCGCCCTTGCGTCGGCTGCCCTGGATGAGCGGCTGCTACAGGCACTTCCAGATGAGGCCCGGCGGGGGCGGGTCCTTGACCCAGCGATGCAGCCGAGAACAAATCCTGCACATTCCTCCTTATCAAAAGCTCCTCTGGGGCTTCTGGCTTCTCACTGGGACAGAATCAGGCTGACACGTTCCTCCTTTCTTTAAGGGAAGAGTCACACGACCAGGCAGAATTAGAGTCATAGACGCACAGAATGTCTCAGTCCAAAGGGACCTTCTGCCCCAACTCATCATTTTACAAAGGAGGAGACTGAGGACAGGAGAGAGGAAGGGAGACCCAGGCTCTGATTCCACCTCTAAGGGTAATTTGACTCGTAACCTTGGGCAAGTCCCTTGACTTTTTGTGGTCTCAGTTTTCTCATCTGTAAAATGACTGGGTCGGATTAGGACTATCTAAGGTCTCTTCTAGTTTCAGCACCCCACTATTCCATGGCCTGGTATGAGGCCTTCACATAGCTTGTGCCTAATTAACATGTGTTGAATTAACGTGTAATTAATTGATCCTATGACTTTTCGGTGGTCACATAATGGTGGAGATGGGACTCAAACCCAAGACCATCCATCTACTCTGCATATATCATTTATGTTACCCGGTATATATATCTATATATCTATATATATCTATATATATATATATATGCATATGTATGTATATACGTATATATGTGTGTATGTGTATATATACATGCATATATGTGTATATATGCATATATAATAGGTATATGTGTATACACACATATATACACACATACATACATATATACATACACATACGTGTGTGTGTGTGTGTGTGTGTGTGTTGCTTCCCATATAAGAATGTAACCTCCTTGAGGCCAAGGACTGATTCTGACTTTATGCCTTTAGCATGGCACCTGGCATATGATAAGTGTTTAATAAATGTTTGTTAACCGACTGACCCTATGACCAATGGAAATGTTAATTATAATTTTGTAGCACCATAGATTTAGATATAGAAGGGACCCTTGCAGTCATCAAATACACCCCTTTATCTTAAGGATGAGGAAGCCAAAGAGATGAAATTATTTGCCCAACGAGACATAGGTGCCTGGTGGTGGAGCTAGGATTTGAGCCTAGATGCATTGACTTTAAGTTGGGATAAGAAAAAGCATTTATTGAGCACCTACTGTGTACTGTGTTGTGTTGTTTCAGTCATGTCCAAGTCTTCATCACCCCATCTGGAGTTTTCTTGGCAAAGATACTGGAGGGATTTGCTATTTCCTTCTCCAGCTCATTTTACAGATGAGGAAACTGAGGCAAACAGGGTGAAGTGACTTGCCCAGGGTCACAAAGCTAGTACGTGTCTGAGGCAGTATTTGAACTCACTTCTTCCTGACCTCAGGCCTGGTGCTCCATCCACTCTGCCACCTAGCTGTCCTTATTATTTTACAAATATTTTTCATTCGATCTTCACAACAACACTATGAGGTTGATACTTTTATGATCGTCATTTTACAGTTGGGGAAACTGAGGCAGACAAAGGT
>JAQQSZ010001671.1:0-14994 GCA_028646595.1 Phalanger gymnotis | reverse complement strand
TTCACACCTGACAGGGCCCTGGGCCTGGGGCTTAGCACTTAACAGCTGAAAGTACTTCCACTCAAAAGAAACAAAAGCCATGCTAATGAGACAATTTTGCTTAACAACACACTATCCTCAAGGATTTTAGACCCTCATAGAAGACAATGAGCAGGGGAATGGGGGCCAAAGAAGGTTTGTGTTCATCTGGAATATCCCTTGGGTAGTGAGTACAGCCAAGATGAAGTTGATTGACATAATCTTTCCAGAAGCAATGACAGTATTGAGATTTGCTTTTCTAAAATAAGAAGTAGCTGGAGGATGAAAAGATGTAACTTAATAATAGAGGAAGTCAGCTCCTCAGCAAGTGTTCCAAAACTGTGTGGGTTAATTCCCCCAGGGCATTGTCTCTAGAGGCTCAGTGCTCTACAAATTTATGGAAGCAGCATGGCTTGCTCTCTGGTTTTGGTTAAACACATCTGGCAATTTGATTTTGTACTCCCTAAAAGAAGAAATAGAAGGACCAAGAGATATTTCAGGCACTACTAATGTCCTCTTAGATGCAAAAGCTTAAAGGCTTTTAATTTCTGAAGAAAACTGAAAGGACATTGTTTATTAATGTAGAATGATCATTTCATTCTAAACCAGAATTTATAGGTATTTTAAACCAGCATTTCTATTTCTTGGAGATTTTATTTTGAATCTGTCCAGCTCTTCTATAGACATGAACTGTAACTTCTTTAACCTAATTAAAATAGCACTTAGGAGAAAAGAGAATACCAGTTTATAAATGTAGGACATAACAAATCTGTAAAAAAATAACTTATTAGTACAAAGGTTAATAAGAGTCAAGTATCTCCATGCCGTTGGGTATTTCAGAGGGAGTAAGCTACAGGTCTAAAGATGATTCCCTAACAGAATTATCTAAAATTAATTCAAATGCAGTTTTTCATCATGATTACATAGAGTCAGATAACATATAATGGCTTTACAATATTCTTCTTAAGGCCATGTAATCTTGAAATATATCTGACAACTCCTCTAATTGACTGTATATTTATGGAAAATAGTTTCATTTCAGTTTTATGTAAACACATATGTAAAATATTTTAAAAATTAAAACATGTGACCTACTATTTCATTTATTTACTAAAGAATACTTATCATACTAATTTAAATTTTTTCACAAAGGAATTTGTTGAGGGAGAATATTAGCAAAATTAATTTCCTCTGATCTTTCAAATATCAATGGAGTGAGGAGTATGGAATATGTATATCCTCTGATCAGAAGTCCCCCAAGTTCTTTTGAATCACTCCTGTTTACTTAAGATTTACAAAGGTAGGCAAAAGTACCTGTAGAGAATTTCTAAGTCATAAAAACATTTCAAGCTTTCAAAATATACTATAAAGATGAAGAAGTAGAAAGAACATAAAATCAGCCTGAGAGCCAAATATTGAATTTAAAAGAGCATTTTCTATTGGGCATGGGGAAATAAGTTCTAAACCTTGTGCACTATGGAATGTTTTTTCCAAGTTTTGGAGACAAAGGAAGCACTATATTATACCTATTTAAAAAGTGGAACAGAGTAACTATGGCAAGAGTGCCATTCAAAATTTATATGCTTTAAAACAAAAATGAGTGATGACAGTTTTTTTTTAAATCTCAGGTGAGTAAATATTTCCTCTTGACATTGACTATTTTGAGATCCTATATCCTAAGTCCGAAATGCAGTGCTATTCTCAATTTGGTGCTTTTTTTTTTAAAGATTTTCATTGCAATCAAGGGAGAGTTTGCTCTATCAAATATTTTTGTCATATAATTCTCTTCTACTCTTGCAAAATATTTGTCTAATATCTGCATAAAATAGCAAATGTTACTCCCTCCCAAGATAAACCAAACTTTTCAACTTTTTTTTTTCATTTTATCTTTTTCCTTTCTGCTAACGCCAGGTTTTTGTTGTTGTTGTTATTGTTGTTGTTGTTTACATTAGGCCCATTTCAAGTCAATAAACATTTAAAAATGTGTGCATATGAGAATTTTTAAATTGCTGTTAAATAATGACAATACCATATGTATGTATACTAGGATGAACTAAACTCCTACTGCAATTCCTCATTCTATTTTGGAAGTAATAGCAGGCTTCCCTGCCAGCTCTGGATAACCATTATGATATTTAAGACCACTAGCTCTAGAACATGGCTGAGGAACCTACTGCCTCAAGGCCACATGTGGCCCTCTTGATCTTCAAGTGTGGTCCTTTGACCAAATCCAAACTTCACAGAATAAATCCCCTTAATAAGAGGATTTGTTCTGTAAAACTTGGACTCAGTCAAAAGGCTGCATCCAAGGACGTAGAAGGCCACATGAGGCCTCAAGACCACAGTTTCCCTGCCCCTGGTCTAGAATGTCCTGTGAAATATTTGTAAGCGTTGACATGACTATGGAACGTTTGTATGCTACTCACATATTAGCTTCATAAATGCAACTAAGGAATCTCAGTTTTTTTTGATATATTGAGGTATGCACTATGTAATATACATTTGCATATCACACATTTGTAATATGTATATTATATATAAGTAAATGTATATGTACATATGCATGTATTCAATTAACATATTAAATACCTCATATATTACTTTTTGTTACAGTCTTCAACTAAATTATAAATTCCTTCAATTTATGAGGGAAGAAAGAGAATAAGCATTTATTAAATGCCTATTGTGTGGTAGGTACTTAACTACCTAAGCACTTTGCAAATATCATCTTATTTGATCTTTACAACCCTTGAGGTGTAAATCCTTCAATGGAGGAAATAGCTCTTCCTCAGTACAATTTACTGAACAGTAATCACTCCATTTATCTAGGGAGATACCACACATATGCTTTGTAAGACATACCAAAATTTCAATATCATGGTAATTCTCCTGAACAAATCTCACCTCAGAAATTTCCTAATCATAGGTCATATTTTGAATTACTTAAACCCATATTTCTTGCCCTAGGCTATTAACTTCTGGCATAAGTGTGAATGGAGTTACAGAAAGACAAAAAATAAACTAGTTTTGAACAGTATACATTACATAAAGTTCTATGAAGCTTCAGGTAGCTCCAAAGAGTGGAGATCAAAAGGGTTAAGATCAAGGTATAAGCATGAGCCTTGACTTACCCCCAAGAGCTTGCTGTAGTAGAAGGAAGAGAGCACACTTATTGATCAGCAATGTATCCAAGGAGATCACAGATTTGACACTTTGTGAGTGACCCTTCACTTTCTACCATCTTCAGAACTTTAATTACTATAGCAACTTGTTTGATTTTTCACTGCAAAGATAACAAAATATTGAGAAGTAACTTTTCCTTTCAAAAAATGTGTTCATGGGAAGTCTGTCAGAGCACAGAGCCTGCAGCCACAGGAGCAGCTACCCCAGAGGCCTCCAACCCACAGTCTAAAGGTTTGAAACTCGCCTTCTTGAACTTCTGGGAGCCATGATGGCCAGGTAAAATGGCTTATACCCCTCCCTTGAATAAACCAAGAGAATAAAACCTCAGGAGAAACAGAGGAACCAGGGGGGCGGGGCTTCAGTGGCAAGAGAAGAGAGGGAGAGGGCCTTCCTGTGGTGGCAGAAGGAGATTAGTGCAGGAAGAAAGATGTCCCAGCATCCCTCACCTCAGCAGAACAATGAGAGTAACTGAGCTCCAAGGGGTGGAGCTAACTAACATCACCACCAGGACACCAGACTTGTCTTTGCACAGCCAGGGGAACTGGCAGACATCAGCACAGACAAGAGTTGAGACCAACCATTCTGCAGATCAGTCTTGTGGAAGAGGAGACCCCCCAGCAGCCAGACCATCCCTCCCCCACACCTCACAAAACCAGAGGCCATAGCACATAAAGTTAGATCTCAACAAAAGAAGCTTGGGACAGAGCCCACTGAGCCCCAGAAACAGATATCGATTTCAGAAACCAGGAGGAAAAAAAACACCATGAAATTGAATAGCAAGAAGCTTTCAAAGATGATAGATTCATATTATGGAGACAGGGAAGTTCAAATTACCAATTCAGAAGAGGACAGCATGGGCATTAGATACACATCTGGAACCTCACAATGGAAAGTGAACTGGTCTCCAGACCTGAAAGCATTCCTGAAAGAACTCAAGGAGAACTTTAAAAACCAAATTAGGGAGGTAAAAGAAAAAATGGAAAAAAAATCAATGAGGAAAACAAATCTTTAAAAGATAAAATCAGTGAAATGGTTAAGGAAAATCAGAGTATAAATGGAGAAAATGTCTTATTGAAAAGTAAAATCAACCAAATGGAAAAGGATATAGAGAAGATGAAGGAAGAAAATAAAACATTAAAATTAGAATTGGGCAAGTAGAAGCTAATGACTCTATGAGACATCAAGAATCAGTGAAACAAAATCTAAAAAATGAAAAAAAAATGTAGAAGAAAACATGAAAAATCTGATTGGAAAAAACAACTGACCTGGAAATGAGATCCAGGAGAGACAATCTAAGAATTATTGGTCTACCTGAAAGCTATGAGGAGAAAAAGAGCCTGGACAGTATGTTCCATGAAATCCTTAAGGAAAATTACCCAGGGGTCCTAGAACCAGAGGGTAAAATTGTCATCAAAAGAATCCATTGATCACCTCCTGAAAAAGATCCTAAATTGAAAACTCCAAGAAATATTATAGCCAAATTCCAGAACTACGAGGTCAAGGAGAAAATCCTGCAAGCAGCTAGAAAGAAACAATTGAAATATCATGGAACTACAGTCAGGATCACTCAGGATCTCTCAGCTTCTGCATTAAAAGACAGGAGAAATTGGAATAAGATATTCCAAAAGGCAAAGGAGCTTGGACTACAGCCAAGGATCAACTATCCAACAAAATAGAGCATAATTTTCCAGGCAAGGAGATGGATTTTCAATGAAATAAGGGAATTCCAGAGCTTCATGAAGAAAAAGCCAGGGCTCAACAGAAAATTTGATCTCCAAATACAAAATTCAAGAGAGAAATAAAAAGGTAAATGGGGGAAACCCCTAGTTAATCAATAAGGCTAATTAATTATATCCCTATATAGGACTATATTGTTTTATATACATATACATACATATATATGTTAATCTTGAGAACAATATACTCATTATGACAATTGAAAGGGATATTAATAGATTGTAGATATCAATATAAAATAACCAATATAGTGATAAATATAATTAAGAGATATGAAGGGATGGTTCTGGGAGAAGAGGTAAGGAGGTAGTAGAATGGGTAAATAATATCACATGAAGAGACACCAAAAACATATTGTAGTAGAGGGAAAGAAGGGAAGGAGAAGAACAGTATTTGAGCTTTACTCTCATTGGATTTGGTTCAAGAAGGGAATAACATACTCTGATAAGTATAGAAATCTAATTTGTCCTACAGGCAGTAGGAGGAGAAAGGGAAAAAAAGGGAGGGGGGTGGTCAGAAGGGAGGGAAGGAATAGCAAGTGGAAAACAGTAAAACACAGGAGTGGAATCAAGAGGGAGGGTAAACTGAGGAAGGTGGCAGTCAAAAGCAAAACTTGAGGAGTGGAAGGGGAAAGGGAGAAATAAAATCATAAACAGGGGGGGAATAGGATGGAGAAAAAGACATAGACAGTAATCATAACTGTGAATGTGAATGGAATGAACTCTCCCATAAAATGGAAGCAGATAATCAAATGGATTAAAAATCATAATCCTACAATATGCTGTTTACAAGAACCACATTTGAAACAGGGGGATACACATAGGATGAAGACGAAAGGCTGGAGTAGAATGTATTGTGCTTCGGCTAAAGTAAAAAAAGCAGGGGTAGCAATCCTAATCTCAGACAAAGCAAAAGCAAAGATAGATCTAATTAAAAGAGATAAGGAAGGACACTACATCCTGATAAAAGGCACCATAAACAATGCAGCAATATCATTGTTTAACATATATGCCCCAAGTGTTATGGCATGCAAATTCTTAGAGAAGAGGTTAAGGGAGTTACAGGAAGAAATAGACAGCAAAACCATGATAATGGGAGACCTCATCTCCCCCTCTTTGAATTTGATAAATTTAACCTCAAAATAAATAAGAAAGAAGTTAAGGAGGTGAACAGAATTTTAGAAAATGCAGATATGATAGATCTCTGGAGATAAAAAGGAATTGACTTTTTTGTCAGCAGTACATGACACATACTCAAAAACTGAACATTTACTAGGGCATATAAACCTCAGAATCCAGTGCAGAAAGGCAGAAGTAGACAAAGCATCCTTTTCAGATCACGATGCAATAAAAAAAATATTTGTAATAAAGAACCATGGAAAATAAGCTAAAAATTAATTGGAAACTAAATAATCTAATTCTAAAAGAATGAGTGGGTCAAAGAAAAAGTCAGGGAAACAATAACTTCATTCAAGAGAATGACAATAATGAGACAACATACCAAAACTTATGGATGTAGCAAAAGTAGCTCTTAGGGGAGGTTTTCTATCTCTAATTGGTTACATGAATAAAATAGAGAAAAAGGAGATCAATGAATTGTGCATGCAACTGAAAAAGCAGAAAAAGAACAAATTGAAAATCCCCAATTAAATACCAAATTAGAAATACTGAAAATCAAAGGAAAGATTAATAAAATTGAAATCAAGAAAACTATTGAATTAATAAATAAAACCAAGAGCTGTTTTTATGAAAAAAAAACAGTTAAATTGACAAACTTTTGGTCAATTTGATAAAAAAAAAAAAGAAAGAAGAAAATCAAATTACCAATATCAAAAATGAAAAGGATGAATTCACCTCTAATGAAGGGGAAATTAAAACAATAACCAGGAATTATTTTGCCCAATTGTATACCCATAAATTTTACAACCTTAGGCATATGGATGAATATCTACAAAAATATAAATTACCCAGGTTAACAGAAGAGGAAGTAAAATTCCTAAATAACCCCATCTCAGAAAAAAAAATGAGTAAGCCATCAATGAACTCCCTAGGAAAATATCTCCAGCGCCAGATGGTTTTACATGTGACTTTTATCAAACATTTAAAGAACAATTAATTCCCACACTTTATAGAATATTTGGAAAAATAGCTGAAGAAGGAGTCCTACAAAATTCTTTTAATGACACAAATATGGTACTAATACCAAAACCAGGTAGAGTCAAAACAGACAAAGAAAATTAGAGGCCAATTTCCCTAATGAATATTGATGCAAAAATTTTAAATAAAATATTAGCAAAAAAGATTGCAGCAACTTATCATGAGAATAATACACTCTGACCAGGTAGGATTTATTCCAGGAATGCAAGGCTGGTTCAATATTAGGAAAACTATCAGCATAATTGAACATATCAGCAACAAAATTAAGAGAAACCATATGATCATCTCAATATATTCAGAAAAAGCCTTTGACAAAATACAACACCCATTCTTATTAAAAAACTCTAGAAAGCACAGGAATAAATGGAGCCTTCCTTAAAATTATAAATAGCATCTACCTAAATCCATCAACAAGCATTATTTGTAATGGGGATAAGCTAGATGCATTCCCTACAAGATCAGGGGCGAAACAAAGATGTCCATTATCACCCCTACTATTCAGCTTGGTACTAGAAATGTTAGCTGTAGCAATGAGAAGAAAAAGAAATTGAAGGAATTAGAATAGGCAAAGAAGAAACTAAATTATCGCTTTTCTCAGATGATATGATGATTTACTTAGAGTATCCTAGAGAATCAAGTAAAACACTACTTGAAATAATAAACAACTTTAGCAAAGTTGCAGGATATAAAATAAACCCACATAAATCCTCGGCATTCTTATACATTATTAACAAAGCCCAACAGCAAGAGATAGAAAAAGAATTCTATTTAAAGTTTCTGTGGACACTATAAAATATTTGGGAGTCTATCTGCCAAGACAAACCTGGGGCCTATATGAACATAATTATGAAATGCTTTTCGTGCAAATAAAGTCAGATCCAAATAAATTGAAAAATCTCAGTTGCTCATGGTTAGGCCAAGCCAATATAATAAAAATGACAATTTACCTAAATTAATTTATTTATTCAATGCCATACCAAATGAACTACCAAAAACTTATTTTACAGAGTTGGATAAAATAATAACAAAATTCATATGGAAGAACAAGATGTCTAGAATATCTAGGGAATTAATGAAAAGAAATGCTAGAGAAGGTGGTCTAGCCATACCAGATATTAAATTGTACTATAAAGCAGCAGTCATCAAAACTACCTGGTTCTGGCTAAGATATAGGGTCATGAATCGGTGAAATAGGATAGATACACAAAATGCAGTAGTCAATGACTATAGCAATCTACTCTTTGATAAACCCAAAGAATCCAGATTCTGGGCTGAGAATTCACTATTTTGCAAAAACTGCTGGAAAAATTGGAAAATGATAGGGCAGAAACTGGGCATAGACCAATATCTTACACCATAGACCAAAACAAAGTCAAAATGGGTTCATGATTTAGGAATAAAGGCTAATACTATAAGCAATTTGGGAAATCAAGGAATAGTTAACCTATCAGATTTATGGAAAAGCAAAGAATTCATGACACAACAAGAGATAGAGAACATTACAAAATGCAAAATGGATAATTTTGATTATGTTAAATTGAAATGTTTTTGTATTAAAAAAGCCAATGCAACAATGATTAGGAGGGAAGCAGAAAATTGGGAGAAAATCTTTACGATTAGTGTCTCTGATAAAGGCTTCATCTCTAAAATATACAGGGAACGGAGCCAAATTTACAGGAATATAGGTCATTCCCCAATTGAGAAATGGTCAAACGACATGAACAGGCAGTTTTCAGAGGAAGAAATTAAAGATATCTATAAGCATATGAAAAAAATGCTCAAAATCACCAATGACTAGTGAAATGCAAATCAAAACACCTCTTAGGTATCACATCTCTCCTGTCAGATTGGCTAAAATGACAAAACAGGGAAATGATAAATTCTGGAGAGGATGTGGGAAAATTGGAACATTGTTACATTGCTGGTAGAGTTGTGAACTGATTTAGCCATTCTGGAGAGCAATTTGGAATTGTTGGCAAAGGGCTATAAAAATGTCCATACCCTTTGATCCGGCAATATCACTTCTAGGGTTGTATCCCAAAGAGATCACACGAGTGGGAAAAGGACCTAGATGTACAAAAATATTTATAGTGGCTCTTTTTGTAGTAGCAAAGAATTGGAAATCAAGGGGATGCCCATCAATTGGAGAATGGCTGAACAAGTTGTGGTATATGAAGGTAATGGAATACTATTGCACTATAAAAAATGAGGAAGGTATGGACTTCATAATAACCTGGAAAAACCTACATGATATAATGCTGAGTGAGAATAGCAGAAGCAGGAGTACACTATACACAACAAGATATATGGATCCTGTGATGACTAACCCTGATAGACTTCATTCTTCTCAGCAATACAAGGTTCAAAGACAACTCCAAAGGACTCATGATGGAGAGAGCTATCTGCATCTAGAGAAAGATCTATGGAGTTTGAATGCAGATTGAGGCACACTTTATGCTCTCCATTTTTCCCCTTTTTTTTTCTTCCTCTTTTGTTTTTGTTCTTGTTTTTTTTTATTTTGTTTCTATTTCTCATGATTCATTCCATTGGTCATAATTCTTCCTTACAAATTGACTAATGTGTAAATAAGTTCAATTTGAAGTTATATGTAAAAGATATATGGGATTCCATGCCATCTTGGGGAGGGAGGTGGGGAGGGAGGAAAGAAAATCGGAAACTCAAAATTATGTGAAACTGAGTGTTGTAAACTAAAAATAAAAAAATCTTAATTATAAAAAAATAAAATTAAAAAAATAATTCTCCCCCCCCCCAAATGTGTTCACGTGCCAAGAAGCAAATGACGAGTGAGGGATACAAAAGTGAGAGAAGAGAGGAAGCATCTTTTCCACATATTAACACACACATAATAAAATCATAGAATTTCAAAATTAAATGGGACCTCAGAGATGCTCATTCAACTTATTTTCACACAACCATCATAACAATCATTTTTATACCATTTCCAGAATGTGCTCAACTAACCTTCTATAGGAGATCTCTAATGAGGAAAAACTCACTACTAAAGCAACACATTCCACTTCTGATGGTTCTCTCAGAAAGATTCTTTAATCTATTTCATCTGACCCTCCACTGACCCTTCTAGTTCTCCCATCTTCAGACCAGTAGAACAATTAAAGAACATCTTTCACATGAAAGTCGTTCAGGTACTCAATAAAAGCTATCAGGTTTTCTCAAATCTATGTCTTCTCCAAAGTAAATATACCTAGCTAATTCACTGGGCATATTCTTTTGATTGCTAGTTATCATGTTCTCTTACTTGAGGAAATTATGTATCTAATCAATGATCAATTATCAAATTCTTTAGCTTTAGCATTTATTAAAATGTGATACCAGGACCTAAACATTATACTACAAATCTGGTTTGATAGCAGAGTCCAGAGGAGATATCACTTACCTTGTTTTGGTCACTATAGCTAAGCTAATCTACCCTAAAATCTTTATTTGGTTTTTTTAAAATATCAAAACAGCCACTCATAGTAAAACTTACATCTAACCAAAAATAATTCTTTAGAGGTACTTCTGTCCAGTTAAGATTTCCCCATCATTTACCTCAACCAATTAGTAAGCAACTACTACATATAAGGTCTGGGATAAAGAATGTAAACACAAGATTAAAATGAAACATCCCACCCTCAAGGCATTTACTTATAAAGTACTTTTTTGAAGTGATTAATAAAGACTAGATTGATTGACTAAATTGAGTTGATAATTTTCTATTTTTGCCATTACGAACTTTTTGTTTAGTCATTTCAATCTTGTTCAATTCTTTGTGACCCCACCCAGGGTTTTCTTGGCAAAGATACTGAAGTGGTTTGCAGCAAAGATAGTTATCACCAAGGTCATACATCTAGTAATTTTCTGAGGCCAGGTTTAAACTTAGGAAGATGAGTCTTCCTGATTCCAGACCAGGTACTCTATTCACTGTGCCATCTAGCGGATTTTATCTTATTCAGTTTGTTCCACTGTATCCTTGTCTCTACCATGTAGCATGTTGATTATATTTCACAATTTTCTGTCTCCTGCAAATTTGATGAGCAAGTTTACAAATGTTTATTCAAGTTCTAATTCTCAGATCTATTAAAGTTCGTAAGGTCTTCCTCTAGGCAAGAATAGAGGATAGGAGGAAGGGGAAACTAACATTAAATTTAGACCTAGAGTTCTATTACCCTCCACCAAAAAAAAAAATTCCTCCTCAGACCTTTGGCTAGCGGCTTGCAGAATTAATTCTTGGATGACTTAAGCTTACCAATCAATCAGTAAGTGTTTTTTAGGCATCTGCTATGTGCCAGGAACTATGCTAGGGATTTTTTTTTTGAAAAAATGGAACATTCTCTGATTTCAAGGATCTTATTTGGGATAAAATTTTTAACTGCTCAAAAGATATTTATTAATTAAGTGATTGATTAGCTAATACAACACAAGTAACAACTGAAGACTTCAATTTTTCCCTTTACAATTTTATCTTATCCAATTTGGTCCATTATTATAACCTATATTCTCTTTTTGTCATGCAATCATAATTATGTTTCTAAGTTTCTCTATCCTCCAAAACTTTAATATGTATTTTATTCAATCCTTTATCGAATTTATTGATTAAAAATATCGTGCTACTCTAAGATACTTTTAGGGACCTCCTTCCAAGCTGATATTGAACCAATTCAGGAGAACCTTTTTCCATTAAATTATTTTTGAACATAACCAACTATACTATCATCTAGCCCAAATCTTTACATGTCCACAAGAAAATAATTACTTTGGAAACACATATGTGAATTAATTCTACCACATTGAACTGCTCTATGAGTGTAGTAACTCTGTAAAAATAAACGAATAAGCAAGAAAGGAAAAAAGAAAGAAAGAAAGAAAGAGAGAAAGAAAGAAAGAAAGAAAGAAAGAAAGAAAGAAAGAAAGAAAGAAAGAAAGAAAGAAAGAAAGGAAGGAAGGAAGGAAGGAAAGTAGAGAAAGAAATAAAAATAAAGGAAGAAAAAGAAAAAAGAAACATTACTTTCCATGACATTTTTAAGACAAGAAGTTTTATTTATGCTTTTTTGACTTTACCTCACCTCGCAATCACAGATAAATCTACACTTTTACCTAATGACCTTTCCTTTAGAAAAACAGTTAAAGGAAAAACAGCTTCACTAGAACCATATGTGAACACACAAAAAGAGAATTATGTGCCATACTTATAATCACTGAATAATTGAACTTCACTGTAGGTTTTATAACAAAAAGAAAACATGCTCAATATAAAGGGCCAACTAATAAAATTTAGAACAGTGATGTTGCTTTGGTTTTTAGGGGGACCCTTTAATTTTGTATGGTCTATGTTACTGAAATACTCACCAGTCCTCTCTTTAAGAGAAGTAAATCAATTGTGCATAAAATGTTGGATGTCAAATACGCTCATTTGAAATGCTTTGGTACTTTAGACTATTGTGTCTTTCAATTAGTTACCAAAAATTGTTTTGATCCTGTTCCAGTGCGTACTTTCAAAATGAGTAGAGCCTGTAATCCCTATCTTACTATGCTCGTGTAAATAATCGGTAAGAATCTACCGGGTTATGTTATGTTATATTGTAGTGTGAAACACCTGTCATTCAGTGAGATGGCTTTTGTATAAAACATTCCCTTTAAAAATAAGTTTTTAGGTTTTTTAAAATTATTCCATTTAATGATTATTATGCTTATTCAAATATAGGCATCAATTTCCCCTCAATTCTGAATTTGACGACTTAAAAAACCCAAGGGCAATAACATATATGTGTGTGTATATGTATATACATATATTTATGTATGTTCCATGCATGTATGGTTTCAAAGAAATATAGCCTATATTCATAATAATACAGTAAAATTGAATTATGTCTGATTCAGCCTCTGATCTAGGAAAGTAATTTTAAAATAATAAAATTAATCAAGGTCTGTGGTTCTTATTTTATTTTTTTCAATTTCACATGCCTTCTTAGTAGACAATGTATAATACACTAAGTGTTCATGAGTAATTTATATGCCATCAATTAAGTAAATTAGATGAATTTTATGACAACAGCCAAACACACATCATGAAAGTAACAGGATCAAATTTTTGATTGAGTTCATTCTGGATGGTTATTTAGATATTGACCCTTACCTATCACCATCATAAATAACATAATTTCTCCCAAGAACATCATACTGAATTCGAGTAAAAATATGCTCTATCTGTACATTTTATTAGACATTTTTTAGTTTCTCATGCTCTTGTACAACATTTATCTTGCCAAAAAGATAAGATAGTGAGGAGAAAATGATGTGATTATGAATAATCTCATGAATGGAAATTTTGTGCTCCCTCCCACTTCATTTGACTATTTCCGTACTAACACCATAAACAGCCACTTCATATCCATAAAGGATCTCTAAGAGAACCTTTTTATTCTCTTCAAACTGTAGCTAATAGCTTTTTCTGATACATTTGTACACAGCAAGCTGATATAGTGGCTTGTTTAAGAGTTTTTAAATTGTCAATGATAATTAAGGATATTGCTCAAATTACTGTTTTACATAAATCTTTATAGCATTATGGGATTTTTATGACTGATAGGAAAATAAAACAGCCATTTATGGTTGAACAGCTGAGGTGTGACTAATAATTGAAGGTACTAAAGAAATCCTTTTGAAAATCGTGTAAAAAAATGAATTTGCTGCATTGGTTTCTTGTATTAAGGCAGAAAATAGAAGCTCATTCCCTTTCTTCGTTGAACAAAGCTAATATCTTTTGGCCTGCAGGTCCTGGGAAAAGCTGAGTTGTTCAATTAGCTTTATGCCTGATTGAAGTAAAGGATTAAATGGCTTTGGTGAGTACCTGATAGTTTACTCTTTTTTCAAAGATTATATCTGTATACACCCTTATCATTCCAGATAATGTTTTGTCATATAACTAATAGAATGTATATGTGTGTTTGTGTGTATATAAAATTTCAACAGGCAAATATTTGAGTATTACAGTAATCAAACTTTTAAAAAATATAAATAAAATGCCATATACACCTATGTCCATGTATTGCTTGTCATAATTATATTCTTACTATGTAAAGAAAGTATTGTTATAGGATTAATTCCTTTTCTTTCTTATGCATTGTATACAGTAGCTACTTAGTAAATATTGCTAAAATGTTCAGATTTTGAAAGCAGAAATAATAAATACTAAGAACAAAATATGGAAAGTAAAAGGAGGCACCCAATTATAGTAACTGTACTAATTGAATGCAAAATGTAGGTCCATTTCTTGTTAATAGGTCTATGATAAATTACTGTACATGAAATTGCATTTGTACGACCATATTCTTATAACCATTAATATTTTCCTGTGAAACATTTCATTTGAATTGTTCTATATTAAGTAATGTTAATATTCAGTGACCTGTCAACATATTTAAAATTCATTATCTCCAGCAGTATTCTAACTCAGAAAGTATTTTTCACATTGCATGATTTTAAGTAGCATTTAGGTTATATAATTTTCTCTGAACCAATTGCATAAAATCAAAAACATTCTGCATTCTAGATGAATTTTATAGAGTACAATGCCTTGGGCTAAAAATTCAACTTGGCATAGAGTACAAAGTCAATTAATGGTAAAAAGCACTTGATTTTGAGTCAGACAAGCTGGGTTCAAATCCTAGGATTTGAACTATCACTGTGGGCATTATTATTATCCTTGTGATTTTAATTTACTTATGCATTAAATCTAGAATTTAGACCAAACAAGCTCTAAGGTTCTTTCTAGCCCTGTGTCCTGTGATGCTACACCCATCCTGTTTCAAGATCTCATCCAGTTCTAACCTATATGATGAGATTTCTTCCAAATATAATCTTCTAAGACCTCTTCTGGGAT
>JAQQSZ010001670.1:0-14994 GCA_028646595.1 Phalanger gymnotis | reverse complement strand
CTATTTTCCAGGTCAGTGGTTTTTCTAATGAAATATTTGACATTGTCTTCCACTTTTTTCATTCCTTTTGTTCTGTTTGATAATATCTTGATTTCTCATCAAGTCACTAGCTTCCACTTTCTCCAATCTAATTTTTAAGGTAATATTTTCTTCAGTGGTCTTTTGGACCTCCTTTTCCATTTGGGTAATTCTGCCTTTCAAGGCATTCTTCTTCTCATTAGCTTTTTGGAGCTCTTTTGCCATTTGAGTTAGTCTATTTTTTTAAAGTGTTGTTTTCTTCAGAATTTTTTTGGGTCTCCTTTAGCAAGTCATTTACTTGTTTATTGTGGTTTTCTCTCACCATTTCCATTTCTCTTCCCAGTTTTTCCTCTACTTCTCTAACTTGCTTTTCCAAATCCTTTTTGAGTTCTTCCAAGGGCTGAGACCAGTTCGTGTTTTTCTTGGATGCTTTTGGTGTAGGCTCTTTGACTTTGTTGACTTCTTCAGTCTGTATGTTTTGGTCTTCTTTGTCACCAAAGAAAGATTCCAAAGTCTGAGACTGAATCTGGCCATGTTCCCAGCCATCTTACTTGACCCTTGAGTTTTTCATTATGGTATGACTGCTTGTAGAGTAAAGAGTACTATGTTCCAATCTTGCGGGCATGCGCTGTTATTTTCAGAGCTATTACAGCCAGCTCTGCCACACCAGCACTCCTCCTGGCCCAAGAACCCCCAACCCAGACTAGACTCATATCTTAAGCTGGTTCTGCACTCCTGCTCTGATCTGCCACTTAATTCCTCCCACCATGTGGGCCTGCGGCCTGGAGCAACTGCAGCTGTCGTGCTGTAGCTGCCTTACCTCTGCTGCCCCCCGGGGAAGTGGCTGAACCGCAAACTCTATCACCTTGTCCCCAGCAGCTTTTTCCACTGACCTTCTCTGTTGTCTTTGGTGTTTTTGGGTTAAGAAGTCTGGTAACCACCACAGCTCACTGATTTAGGGTGCTAGGGCCCGCTCCACCAGGCTCCCAGTCTGGTTGGTCCTGCTGCCACCCACGTTGGGTTCTGCTCCGCTTCTAGCTCCCTGGGTGATAGACCTTACTCAGAGACCATCCAGGCTGTCCTGGGCTAGAGCCCTGCTTCCCTCTGCTATTTTGTGGGTTCTGCAGTTCTTCTCTGTTGTCTTTGGTGTTTGTGGGTTGAGAAGTCTGGCAACTGCCACAGATCACTGATTCAGGGCGCTAGGGCCTACTCCGCCCGGCTCCTGGTCTGGTTGGTCCATGCGGCCAACATTGGTCTCTGCTCCGCTCCACTCCCAGCTCCGTGCGCAATAGACCTCACCCAGTGACCATTCAGGCAGTCCTGGGCTGGAGCCCTGCTTCCCTCTGCTATTTTGTGGGTTCTGCAGTTCTAGAATTGGTTCAGAGCCATTTTTTATAGGTTTTTGGAGGGGGTTGCTGGGGAGCTCATGCTAGTCCTTGCTTTCCAGCTGCCATCTTGGCTCCACCCCCCAATAGCTTCCATTTGTAAAGCTCTTCTAAGGTTTGGAAAACACATTACAAATATCTCACTTTATCATCATGACTGCCTTGTGAGTGAGGTACTATTTTAGCCCCATTTTGAGGATAGGAAATGAAGCCAGATAAGTTGAGTGACTTGCCCAGAGTCACACAGCTAGTAAAAATCTAAAGTGGTATTTGAACCCAGTTTTTTAAAACTGTAGGTTCAATACTGTACCTACTGTGCCACCTAATTCCCTAATGACCATGGCAGATCTCATTTACATATCCCTAGAAAACAGATTATGTTGTATCTGGAAGGTACAAAAAGCCTTTGAAATAAAAGCCAATCATTCAACAAGCATTTATTAAACACTTATTCTGTAGTCAGTCACTGTGCTAAGTATTTGAAATTCCAAAGCAAAATAAAAACACTTCACACACTAATGTATGATCTTTCTATTCAAGGAGCTCATATCCAGAGAGGAGAAAAAATGCAAATAATTAGGTATAAACACATACATACACGTATACATATAGGTGGGTATATACATACATATGTAAACATACACTTGTATACAGCAAGCTATGTGTGTAAACCTATATGTATACATGCATATATGTATACATTTGTCTGTATATGTTGTAATGGCAAGCAAAGTGGGACTTTTTGCTTTTTTTTTTCTTTTGGAGTAGTTCTTAGCACTAAGGGCCATCAAGCGCCTTTGATTGAGTCTTGTACTCTGAGGTTAGCATTTTGTTTGAGGCTTACTCATTGGAAGAATGTTCACATGACAGACAAGACTCTGGGTAGCCATTAAGGAGCTCCCAGCTTTGAAAACCCAGATGTTGGTGCTTCTCTCTCTGGTAACTACGTATATATTTCTATGGTCAGATGGCTAGAAGCCTGTCTATTGATTTGTATTATTTTCTCTGTTTGTAATTTCTGTTTGTATTTTCTCTGAAGTTCAGAGTGGTGACTTTTCCCCCTGAACTAAGTGAATGATGTATGTATGTTTAATTAAAGTAAGATTATTCACCCCTTAAAGTTGCATTCCTTTAGAAAAGCAGATCAGAAAAAACCAGTGCTAGCAGCCCTCCTGTGTGCTGGTGTTATTGGCCTTATACCTCCACAGTACCTACAAGTAATGTTGTTGGTACATATGTACATATGTATATCTTGTTTTATGTAGTTTGAAAACTAGATATATGTGTATATTTATGTGCGTAAGTATATAATCTACCTATTTAGTTAGTAAATCAAAGATAATTTCTGGAGGAAGATACTAGCAATGAGATGAAAGATAGGCAGCAGGGAAAGGCTTCTCAAACACTATGTCATTTGAACTGTCTTAAAGGAAGCCAAAGAATCTAGGAGTTAGAGATAAGGAAAGTGAGTATCTCAGGCATCAGTGCAAGTTAACAGTCAGGAGATGGGGTGTTGTATGAGAGAAAATGGCAAGTAGAGAGTGTATAGGAGAGTAATATGATGAATACGGTAGGAAGTTTTCTGGTTAAAAGGGTCTAATAGAATATCTTATATTTGATTCTGGAGGTAAAAGAAAATCACTATAGTTTATTTAGTAGGGAGGGCAAAACTTTGCTCCAGGAAAATGACTTTGGCAGTTGAGTGGAGCATTAATTGACATGAAGATAGTATTGAAGGAGACAGACCAATTACAAATTAATTGAAATAATCTAGGCAAGAGACAATCAAGGCCTATATTGAGTGGAGATAAGAAGAAAAATATGAGCAATCGTGTGAAAAGTAGAAACAACAAGAATGTACAACAGAATAAATATATTTAGTGAGTAAAAATGAGAAGTAGAAAAGGATGACACCTAGGTTGTGAGTCTAGGTGATTGGCAAGATGATGGTACCCTTGACAGTAATAGGAAGAATGGAAAAAAGAGAAGAATTGGTAGGTGGGGGAGGGGACAAGAAATAATGAATTCTGTTTTGAACATGTTGCATTTGCAATACCTGAAAACATACATTATGGAATGTCAAAAAGGCCTTGACAGTATAGAACTAGAGCTCTGGAGAGAGATGCAGCCTGGATAAGATCTGGGAATAATCTACTTAAATATGACAATTAAACCTACTGGAGCTGATGGAATCACCAAGCAAGATAGCATATAGAGAAAAGGGAAGTGGTGTCAAGACAGAGCCTTGGAGAAGTTGACATTTAGTCAGCACAACATGGGTGAAGATCTGGCAAGGGAGACTAAAAAGAAGTCAAATAAGAAGAAGGAGGAAAAGTAGTGATTAGTGTCATGAAAACCTAGAGAGAAAAGATTTTCCATGAAGAGAGAATGAGCAGTAGTGTCAAAATGTTCAGGGACCAAAAAGCATGAAGCTTGAGAAAACATTTGAAAATTTAAAAGATGATTGGTAACCACAGACAGGGTAATTTCATTTAAATAATGAAATTAAAATATTTGTAAATGTTTACAATGCTTTTAATTTATGTAATTTCATAAAGACAAACTCTTTCGAATGGATTATTTTAATTAATAATATGTTTGCAATGGCTGTTACTCAATTGAAATCTGTTGTGTAAGAATGATGTACTGGTTTGAAATCAAAATTGGTCTATAAGCCTTTCAATGAAAGTATAATGCAAGTATAACTAAAATCAATTTCACCTTGAACTTTTATATCAGTGAATAGCTTTGATTACTTAATGGAATATTGTTGTTTCATAAGCTGATCACCAATTTCTAGCAACTGTAATTGTGGTGGTAATTATGGAGGCATAAAATAGGGAGACAAATGTTCACCTGGGGTTTTTGCCCCTGTCCTGAAAGATATACTTTGTAGGTTCTAAACAGAACAAATACATGCAGGGGACAGGTTCTCTGAATCCTTCAATTTGTTGGTGACATTGTACTAATTGCATTGATTTCTAGAATACTATGTAACTTTTTATTGGAAATTATTAAAATCCAAAGGAGACCAATTAACCATTCAGAAGGGGAGAGAAGGGAAGAGGAAAAAAAATTATCATCCAGATTTTGACATGTAGAACAGAATTGTTCCAACTGTATATACATTTCAGACAGTTCCTGCAGATGGACAACAAGTTTGGCTCAGAATTGAAGAGGAGGCAGAAACTAGATTGAATCACATCCAGGAAATTAAATAGTGCTTTCAATAATCCTAACATACTTGCTGTTGTATAGTTAACAGTTGTCTTTTTAACATCGATGTTCTTAGTTTATACTATCTGACTGAAATCATGGAAAATTGCAGCCAAAAAAATATACATTTCAGGTGATGCAATGGGCAATGAAAGACTCACCCCCCCTCCACACACACCCCTTTTTCACTGAAGACTTCCAAAAGATATCATCCAAGACATAGTATTAGAAAAAAATGACCAAAAAGCAAACATAGGAGATTAAAATTTAGGTGTTTAATTTGCTTGTTGAAATATTTGAAATATTACAAGATCCAAAGGAAAACCTCACTTCAGATTAATTCAGCAACCATTTATTCAGCATCTATTTGCTAGGTTTTATAATACAAATTTAACAATAAAAAATATAAGGATGCCCAGACAGCTGGATTTATACTTGATGTATAGAAAATGCAGAAGCTGTTCAAAAGTGGGATGGGCAGCCATATAGATGCTACTGGGTTTCTTCTCACTGGAGGTCTTCATGTCAAGGCAGTATGGCAACTTGGTGGTATATTTTAGCGTAGATTTGTACTCAAGTTCATGTAGAATGATTGTAGTTGTCGTCAAGTTATCTTTTCAATATGAGCCAGCTCTTCCTTCTATGGCCACATGAACTTCCTGAATTATTGAAAACTAAGGTCTCATCTGCACCATCAATAGGGATTTAGAATTTTAATTTTACAAATGGATTTAACTATCTGATCAGGACTTTACTATCTATATGGTAAACTTGATCTATTTGACTTTAAATACAGTTTTTTCCTTATCTTTTAAATTACCTATATTTCATTTAAATTTAAAATACCTACATTTATTTTGAATGTAACTAACAGTTACAAAATTCCTTTTTATATTATTATTTTTGCCGCCATTTTTCTCCCCATTGTATCAAGACTATTTACCCACTACCATTTCCTTTTTATAGTTTGGATAAGCTTTCCGCCTAATAAAATCTCATCTTCTAATTAGTTTTTCAAAGTGCATGTGGAGAGCAAGTGATAATCTTTATTTTAATCGGTATTAAGATATTGACATAAAAACTCCCTCTACTGATGGAGGTAAAGCAACTTGTCTAGAAGTTGTAATCTTTGAAATTTGACTCAAAAGCGATAACACGGCATGGAAGGATAGACCTCTAGCCTGAGAGTCAGAAAGCCCTTACTTCAAACTTTGTCTCTGACACATACTGTTCATGTTATCCCGCATAGGTCACTTCATTTTTCTTTGCCACAGGCAACTCTCTAAGACTATACCTTGACTAGAAAATACCAAACTGAATTAGTACAGGCAGCCTCTTCATTGAGAATTCCCTATACAATAAAACCACAGGCCCAAAAATGGTTGCCTGACACCCTGAGGGTTTAAGTGATTTCCTCATAGTCATACAACTAATGTATATGAGTGGAAAGATTTAAACCTAGATCTCTTGACTTCACAAATAGTCCTCTACTCTCTATGCTATGGGGCCTCTCTTTGTGCTGATGGTGTTAACAGTTATATTCCATGAAATCACCTTAGCTTAAAAGGGCCAAGGTCTCCCACTGCATTGTGGGACATCTCCAGTTATCCTGGTAAATATCTGGCCCCTGGACCAAATGGTTCTGGAGGAGAAAGTGAGGCTGGTGACTTTGTACAGCCCTCCCTCAATCATTTTAAATTTAATTGCAAGTCATGTCATCATCTCCCTGATGTCACAGTTCCCTTTGAAAATGAAGGACAAACAACAATCTATGAACCCATCTATGTATCATTATCGCTAATATTTTATAGCCTGTTGGAGAGATGTGTTTCTTCTTTTTCTTTTGAGGAATGTACCTTTTTAAACATTCATTGAAAATCATCCTGCTCCCTTGAAGTCATAAGAAAATTTTGGTCTTGACAAAATAAGTCTTTTGTATCAGGCAGCAGGATAAAAGTGCTATACACCATTGATGAGAGCTTTGAAGGTAGTTTTCCAGTTATTTGTTTTTGTTTTTTAATCAACGAAGAAAGGATACAGTAAGATCTCAAATTTTTTATACCTCTCAATTTTGTGACTATGAATATGCAGTCTGTTATAGAGAATTATCTACTAAAGCCTAACTATTCTCCTCTCATTGATTTTTTTCCCTAAAAGAATACTCCAACTTTTGCATAGACCATTCTTTCAAAGACTTTATATATGAAAGTGGACCTTTTACTAAAGTCTTATTCCAATGCCTCTTTGTAGCATTAGAATTAAACTGAGTCCTTGAAAGCTTTGCAAGTAGAAATGAAGCTATATTATATTCTACCAAATTGGAAAGATGTTAAGTGTAGGCTCATCAGCCTGGTGTTAAAGGATAAGCCCTGATTCAAACTACTTTCAGAGAAACTCATCACCAAATTGTCCACAGGATAATAAATATCTTATCCTCAGAAATGTCTAAATTCTAGAGAGGTTGTGACCTGTGCTGTTTGCGGTAGTGCTAAAGCCAAATAAATTAGAGATCTTTGAAATATTGCTATAAGAAAGTAAGCATGGTAACTGTGGATTTCTTTTCTATTGCTTAATTTTGGTCCTAATAATGTCTGAACTTTCCCATTCCTTTAGAATCTGTTCTTTGAGAGATCTTTAAAAATGATTTCCAGAGTATATTTTGAATATACTCCAGCGCAGATATCCTCTGGATTCATTTAGTCACAGATGCTTTTGTCAACTAATATTTAAGTACAATTTTCACTCCATAATTTGTGACTTACATGAGGATATTCTTGCTGGTGAGCTTAGTGATGCATGGATTATTTAAATGAAAGGATGAGTTTTTTTAAACAGTTGTTTTTTTTGTCAGCAAACAAACTATAAAGTAAGATCTGAGATTCTTTATACCTCTTAATCAATTGTGTGATTGTTAATATGCAATCTGTTATCAGGAATCATCTACCAAAGCTTTGATTTTCCTCTCATCTTTTTTCTTACAGAATAGCCCCTTTGGATAAACATACTTTGAAAATTTGAAAGAATAAATATTCTTTGAAAGTGCTAAATGTTCAGTTGTGAATCTTTTGAGTAGAATTATATTTAATGCAGAATAATAGAAATAGCACAGTTACATTTTAAATTGAGTATTATATTATCCACACATGTGCTATTTGAACTGTGGACGTTTCCCTGAAGGGAAAATTAATTAAAGACGATGACTATAATGTTTACCCAAATGGTCAGTTCATTTAGGAATACTTAAATGAATATGTGATCTCATCAACATGGATATTGTCTCCAAAGATGCAGAATTTGAGAGTTGGGAGAGACCTCAACAGTCAGATAGCTCAAGCCACACATATAAGGAACCCCTACTATGACAAAACCAACAAATGACCATACAGCCTTTGATTGAAGATTTTCCAGAGAAGGAACTCATCACCTTTTGAGGCAGATCATTTTAATTCACTATTGCCTGCCTATCCTGTGTGACTCTTTCTCATATTTTCCTACATGTTAACAATAAAGAATCTATTCAAGATGTTGGGGCTCTTCCCCTAGATCGCTTGATATTTTGAGGATACTAATAAAGCATGTGGATATCTAACTTTTACCAAATGCTCAAGCCATCTTTTTTATCATTCATACTTGACATTTTTTTCCTCTGATTCTTTTTTATGATTTTTTTTGGTACTATGTTTAACTCTGCTCATCCTCTTCTCCCAAGCCCTAACCAAGTGGCTTTCCATCAATTCAGTTATTTGATTATAACAGAAAACAATTTGTTTAAACATTGACCTGAATCAAATTTAAAAACAATGAATATCTATCATCTTGAAGATGACCTGAATTTTTAGCGAATTTACAAGAACCTTTGATGAAATCCCAGAAACCACCCTTATCACAAAGTGAACTGACTGGTTCATTTCATTAAGATTTTTAAAAATAGAAATGAGAGATTTACCGAATTTGCCATTTAATTTTGTCTAAATATTTGCTTATAGTCTCTATTCTTCTACTCCTCCATTTGGTTTGATTATATTGAATATATGAATGTTTCTCTATATGTGTGTCTTTCATCTTAATTAAATTTCCATGACAAAGTTTAGAGACTTGTGGACAATATATATTTCATAATGAGCATAGATAGTGGATTTCATTGTAGATTGCAGATATACTGTCATCTTCCCTATCCATCGATCTTTAAGACACCATTCTGTACTCCTTTACTGGCAGATATTGAGTACTCTTCAAAATTTCTTAGTCTTTTTTTTTCACTATCACCAAACATATCTCTCCTGTGTTTTAGGGCCAAAGTAATTAAGAAGTCCATTTGTAAATGGTACCTCCACTTCCTCTTCTTTTACTATGTTCTTAACTCTCTGCAGTCTGGCTTCTGATCTCATTATTCAATGGAATTGCTCTCCAAAGTTACCAGTGATTTTGTAACTGTCTAATCTAATGGTCTTTTTTCCAATCCTCATCCTTCTTGAACTCTTTGCAGCTTTCCTATTGTTGATTACCTTCTTTTCCTTGATAGTATTTTCTCTCCAGGCTTTCATAACACTGCTCTCTCCTCTTTTACCTCCCCCCTATCCATCTAATCCTCAAGTTCCTTTGCTGTATCTTCATCCAAGCCAAACCTGCTAACCATGGGTATCCTGAACCTTCTCCTTTCCCTCTAACACTTTCACTGAATGATCTCTTTAGGTCCCATGGATTTAATTTCCATCTTTATGCTGATGATACTCAAGTTTATTTACTTATTCCGAACTTCTCTTTTGACTTCAGTCTTTCATCTTTAACTTTCTAGTAGACATCTCAAACTAGATGTCTGGTAGACATCTTAAACTCAATACATACAAAACTGCACTTGGAACTCCCCCCCCCCAACACACACAAAACTCTCTTATTCCAAACTTCCCTATCCTTACTGAAGGTACTACCATCTAATGAGTTACCCAGGCTCACAACTTTGGTGTCATTCTTGAATCTTTACTCTCTCTCTCACCTGCCATATTGAATATGTTTCCAAAGTCTCTTAATTTTACCTTTTTAACATCTCTTAAATGTTATTTTCTCATCTGTACATTGCTACCATTTTTGTGTAGGCCCTCATTGCCTCAAACCTGGATTATTGCTGTAGCCTGCTGGTTGATTTCCCTGGCACAAGCCTCTCACCATTCCAATGCATCCTCCCCTCAGCTGTCAGTTATCCTCCTAAAGCTAAGGTCTGATTATGTTACCCTCCTACCCTGTAAACTCTAGTGGCCTTCAATACCTCAGGCTCAAATATAAAATCAACTAGCGTTCAAAGGCCTTCTCAAACTTACCCAATACACCCAATTTACCAGTCTTTGTACATCTTATATCCTCACCTCAATCCATCCCATCCCCAAGTACCCTTTGATCTAGTAACACTGGCCTCCTTGTTATTTCTCAGAAAAAAGACACAGCCATTTCTGACTCCAGACACTTTCATTGGCAATCCTTCATGCATGGAATATTCTCCTCTTCCCTCCCGCATTCTCTATGTCCCGATTCCCCTGCTTCCTCCTTCCAAATCTGAGTTAAAACACTACTTTTTACTGGGAGCCTTTCTCAATCCCTCTTAATGCTATTATTTTCCTTTCATTGTTAACTTCCTATTTATCCTGTATATAGTTTATTTGTACATAGTCATTTGCTTGTTGTCCTTTCTATTAGATTGTGAGCTCCCTGAAGGCAAATACTGTTTTGCCTTTCTTTGTATCTCTAGCACTAAACATATATTCTGGCTGGAAGGAAAGCCTAATTAAGGTTTATTGACTATTTTTCTAGACCTACATGAGAAAATACATAAAATAAAATCCTAGCCACAGATGATGTGACTAACATCATTGCCTCCAACTATAAAAGTCACTTTTTGCTAAGGTAAACAAAAATGGCTGTTTCCAGCTTATTAAAATAAAAAAAAAACATCAAATTAAAATACAAGTTTAAGCAATATTGACCTATTAAGCTACAGCTTGAAACTTGAGTCTATGCCAGTATATATAAAGAAAACAAATCTAGCATTACTGAATAAACTATAGCGAGGGAAAGTGGGGACTCCAGAGGTACTGCACATGAAGTTTCCAGTTACCTGCATGGCAGTAGCAATTTTAATGTGTATTTTCTTTTCTCTGCAGCTAATACAGACTATCAGTGCAGTGGATAAAGATGATCCATTAGGTGGACAGAAATTTTTCTTCAGTCTAGCTGCTGTCAACCCAAACTTCACTGTCCAGGATAATGAAGGTATATTTCAGATCTGACAGTATAAAGAATTCCCTTTAAAGGATTACTCACCAAATTTATGATATATCATAAATAGTTTAAAAGACCTCTCAAGGAAGTTAATATTCTAATAATATTATAATTTGTATTGAATGGTTCAATGAGCTATTAATTCTTTAACATTTTTGATAATCAGTAACACCTTCAAAAACACAAGATTCAGCAACCCCTACCTCCCTCCACTCTTTACATAAGTATGTAAGTAATAAAAATAACTGAGAAAGTAAAAAGAAAGCAAAAATTACCCTAAAAGGGATATGGTTGGTTGGTTCATTGACCTGAATAAAAGAAGCTTCTAATTAACTGACAAAAGCTATCAAAGCTGAGCTCTAACCATACCAAATATTTTAAGTGATTATAATGCAGAAAAAAAGAGAGTAGAGACAAGGAATAAAAAGGAAATAGGTGAATAGGAAAGAGAGAGATAAACAGCATAAATAGCATAAAATAGAGATAGCAAGGGAGTTATAGAAAAGCAGGCCCACAGAAAATAATAAGATGACATTTGAGAGTAGAGACATGTATAAGGCAAGAGAGAAAAGAAACATTACTTGGAAGAGCAAAACAGCCTGAGCAGCCTGGCACATTACAACTCAGTAGCCCCTGAAGCTACAAAAGTATCATATTTTAGACTGGGACAGCAATTTATCTCCATGTTTATAATTCTGATTATGTGTAACCAAGAAAAAAATAAATGTTCAGTATACTTTGTATGCAAAGACAGGCAAATATGTGATATGTTTTTGAGAGAGCACTATCAGAAATATGCATTTTAAGTTTTGGGACTTAACGGTTGGAATGTAAGTTACTTGGAAAACTCACTCATCTAGTTGACATTTTTTTCTGGAACATTTTCCCTATGCATTCAGGATAACTAAGATAGTATTGCATATAGCAATTCTCTCTGTGTGTATTTTTTTTAATTTATGTAGAATCTTTTCGAATGAATAATATTATGGTAAAGAAGTTTTTTATTATTCAATAAGCATTCAAATATTTATTTATTTTGTGATAAGTGCAGAAAGAAGATATAAATAAGATTAGACAGTTCATAATTTCAATGAATTTATAATCTAGTTGGAGGAATTTTAAGGCATGTGAACAAATAATTATTATACAGGGTATTACCAATATAATAAGCGAATCATAAGAAATAATTTAAGAGTTAAGGGAAATAATTCTTGTCAGCAAGAGAAGAGAAAGTTTCATGAGAAGTGGTATTTCAATGAGTCCTTGAAGAACAGCTATGGTATCAACAGGCAGAGATGATAAGTTACAGAATTCCAGGCATGAAAAAGTCTGAGACAGGAGAGTTCATGTCATGTAAAATCAACATTCAGGGGTTAGCTCACTTTAATCTTAAGTACAGGAGATGTGTAGGAAAGGAGTGGGCAATAAACCTGGAAGAGTGATTTTTATCAGAGCATAAAGAACCTGGCATAGCATGAGAAAAAGTCTGATCAATGTTTGGTAAACAATAGAAGATTTAAGAGCAGGGGACTCACATTTTGTAAACTGGGTTACACAGGGATGACATCAAAGTTAGAAAGTTCAGTTAGTCAATGAAAATGAAATAAGGCCCAGAGTCATATAGCATGGTGGCAGAGGCAATGGGAGAAAAAGGAACAAGTTTAGTTATTCATAGTATCTCTGTCAAGAAAACTCTTCTCCCATGCTACTGCTACTTTTTCTTCTCAAAAAGTCAAAAATTTTGATAGATATGATGTTGTAATGAAAAGGCACTGTTTGAACATATAACCTTTCTTGATTTCAATCACTTTTCCATTAAGGAAGAAAAAGTCTAAGACTAGATGTTTTTCAATTCTAAATCAATTCAATTCAATAAACATTTATTGATCATTTATCATTTACTGTGAGAAATGCTAACAGAGATAGAAGGTCAATTAAGGGCAATTAATTCTTTTTTCATGAAGTTTATATATTAGGAAGCAAGATAAGGAATACATAATAATTACAATGCAAGACAGGAATATGGTCAATTCATTTGGAGGATACATAATACTTTGGGAGCATGAAGGGGATATCTATCTATCTGTCTATCTGTCTATCTATCTATCTATCCATTTCTCCTTCCTAGTAATAAGGAAATGTGATTCCTGCTGTATTCCACCCCAATAAGACCACACCTGGAGTATTTGTTTCAACTTAGGACAATATATTTTAGGAAACATTGATAATTTAAAAGGAATCCAGACTAAGGCTAAAAAGATGGTGAAGGACTCTGAAAGCCCTTCATATGTAGTGAAACTTTGGTCTAGTTATGCACTGCAGAAATGTTTTAAGAATTCCCAAAGTTCCTGAAATGTATTTGAATTTGGTCATTTGTTAAAAACTGCCTCTCTTACCCTCTTAAGAAGTTTAAACAATGTAGAAATTACCACCTTGCTCATATTATGAATCAGAACCATTGATATATTAGAATAGAAAAAGTAAAAACATTAATTCCCTTTGAGATTTTTTTCTGCAATAATCAGTGGGTTGCCAATGTTAATATTTTAAAGTGAAAAGAAGCTTAAGAACTCTCTAGCCCAAAAAAAGATTCTCATTCAGCTTTTTAACTGACTACAATAACGATTTTTTATCATTATTTGATTCTCAATGACCTGGATAAATACAAAATTCTTAGTGTTGGCTGGAGCAAAATTGTACCCAATCAATCGACAAGGAGTTAATAAACGTATATTATGTGCCAAGGACAGGGGCTACAAAGAAAAAACATGAAACAACCCTTACTGCCAATTGAAATAACTTTAATTTCATGTTTAATAATATCACTGTTATAATTGTAAGTTCCATTCAGTAAAACACATAGTACTACTGAGCCTTTTACCTCTGTAAACTTACTCTTGTTACTGACCAAGGAAATTGGGATTGATATATGTGTATATGTCTGTGTGTGTGTGTGTGTGTGTGTGTGTGTGTGTGTGTGTGTGTGTGTGTATACATACAAGTGTATATAGATGGCTCAGGAAAACATCACATTTATAGAAAATCAGATCAAGAAAGATTTCAAATAACAGTAGGAGAATAATATCATCCTCATTTAGAAAGGGCTATACATCAACTTCTCTTTCTACTAAGAGGAATAAGGAAAATTGGGATTTATTTGATGATTCAATTATTTTTCCAGCCAAAGTATGCTACTCAGTATATACTCAGTATAAGTACACCACTCAGTGTATTTTGTAAGTATAGTACTATACTTACAAAAAGAAAATGGGTAATAGGCAAACGGTAGTAAAAAAAAAAAAGTAACTGAATATTTTGCCTGTGTTATATTTACTGTTCATTTTTAATTTAAGGATTTTCAAGGTAATGTCAATAGCCTAAACATCCCAAATATAATTGTATCACTGGCTTTCTTGTAGATACTTGTAAAGTTCTCAATCAATTTATCTATTCATCTTTGAATGATTCTCTCCTGTTGGGGCACCAGTTACTCAGTAGTCATACTCTTTCCTGCCTTCCAGAAAACAGAAATGAGCTATAGGCATTAGCATTAAATCCATTTTATGATGATTTTTAAACTGCTTATTTTGGTGCTAACTTGAATCAGAGTAGAATTTAACATGTCTCTTAATTAACCTGAAGACATTGCTAAGTTACAGAAGAAACTTTAATTTTTAATTATGTTACTACTTATAACCACATAAAAATAATCAAGGTACTCATAAAACCTTTTTCTAGAAGTATGTAATATTCTTTTTTTAATTTTAATTTATTTTTTAATATATTTAGTTTTCAGCATTGATTTTCACAGGCGTTTGAATTACAAATTTTTGCCCCATTTCCACCCCCCCCACTCCAAGATGGCATACACTCTGGTTGCCCTGTTCCCCAGTCTGCCCTCCCCTCCGTCACTCCCTTCCCCTCCCATCTCCTTTTCCCTTAGTTTCTATGCCTCATTGCCTGTGCATCTTATTTTCTAGTTGCATGAGAAAAAAAAAAAACTTTTTTTACTTTTGAACATCTATTTTTTTAAAACCTTGAGTTCCAAATTCTCTCCCCTTCCCTTCCCATCCACCCTCCCTAAGAAGTCAAGCAATTCAACATG
>JAQQSZ010001668.1:0-14995 GCA_028646595.1 Phalanger gymnotis | reverse complement strand
AAAAAAAAAGAATGCGCAGAGGCCAGAGATAGACTGTTATTCGGGTCATAAGTAGTAATCCAATATTGCTATAGTGTAGAGTTTGTAAAAGGGAGTAAAAAGGTGGGCAGGAACAATATTGTGGAATGATTTAAATGTTATGCTGAGAAGTTTGTATTTTATCCTACAAACAATGGAGAACCATTGAAGGTGGTGGATTTGTTTGTTTGTGTTAAGTGGATGAGAGACATGGTCTGGGTTATGTATTAGGAAGATGATTCTGACAATTGCATTCAAAATGGATCAAAAAGAGGAGACACAAGAAATAGGGAAATCAATTAGAAGGCTATTCATGTAGACCATTTGAGAGGTGATGAAGGTCTGGGTAAATACGGTTATTGTGTGAGTAGAAAGAACAGGTTGGATTCAAGAAATATCTTGGAGAATCAAGAAGATTTGGTCACTGATTGGTTTGGGGGAGGAAGAAAAGAAAGAGCCCCAGATGAATTTCCCATTATGCATCTGGGTACCTGGAAGGGTGGCAGGTCCTCAGTAGAAACATAGATGTTTGAAGTAATGACCAGTGGGTGGGGGGAAGGGAGTTCTGCTTGGGACTTATTTAGTTTGAGCTAATGAAGGAACATCTGTGAAAAGATGTCTATTAGGCAGCTGACTATGCAGAACCAGAATTCAAAGGAGAGATTGTGGCTGAATACATTGACCTAGGATTGATCTGACACCATCAGCATACATAGAGAATGTACCAGGCATGCTTGGTACCTTGGGGGAACATTCCCATTCACCCTTGCCCTCTGAGAGGGCTTTTCCTGACTTCTTCGTATTCATCACTTCTTGTCGTGGAGTAAAATACATTCGTGTACCAGAATTTGTTAAATTCTGCCATAACTAATTGGTATCTACTTTGTTTCTAATTCTTTGCTGCCATAAAAACTAGCTATAGAATATTCATCATATATGAGATTTTTCTTCTAGTCTTTGACCTACTTTAGATGTGTGCTAACAGTGGGATTTCTGAGACTAAGTGCATAAGCATTTTTTAGCATAAATCCAAATTGCTTCCCAGAATGGTTAGGACATTTCACAGGTATACTAAGACATCAGTTCTATCATGAACTGGTCTGTCTTTCTGCAGTCATTCCAATATTGACTACTCACAAAGTTCACTATCTTTGCCATTTTGTTATGTAAGAGGTGAAACCTCAGATTTACATTTCTCTTATTATTAGTGATCTAGAACAATCTTTCATATGGTTGTTAATAGTTTTAGGGACTGCTACTTTGTATCCTTTGATAGCTTATTTACTAAAGAATGGCTTTCAGATACATATTTGTATTAATTTCCTATATATCTTGGACATCAGACTTTTATCAGAAGTATTTGATGCAAAGATTTCTCTCTCTCCACAAAAAACATCAACATCTTTCCCTTATTATCATAGCTGCATTGATTTTGTTCATATAAAAGATATTATTTCATTCAATTGAAACTATTTTATCTTTCATGGATGTTTTTCTCTATTATTCATTTGCTTATGAACTCTCCTCATTATCATAGCTAAGAAAGGTAGAATCTAAATAACTCCCATAAGAATTCAAGTTTTTTTCTAGTAATGATGAAAATTTGACCCAAAAGGGCCCATTTTCAGAAATTGAGAAGCTCCAAGAAACTGCAAGTTAGAAAGGAAAAAAAATTTGAAACCCTTTTAATTGTGTTGTCATCTCGCCTATATTCATGATACCTTCTATTACTGTAAACATGTTAAAAAGTACATGTCTCCTTGTGTATTATTCTCAATGGTCCTGGAAGGGGAGTCAAAACACTTCTTGTTCCTTGTCCTTTCCAGACTCTCCTTTTACTACCATCAATCAGCAACATCTTTTTTTAAAAAAAAAAAAGTGATCTCAACTAAAATTTTCTGTGCAAACCTGATCATGGTAACTGTAGTCTACTGGCAACTGGAACACTTTTCCTCTTTTCTCAAGGAGTTCAGCCCCCGGTTTAAAATCTTCCTCCCTTCTCCAACTTCTGCCTTTATTCTAGGGGACTTCAACATCCACATTGATGGTCCCTCAAAATATACAACCTTTCAGTTCCTTAATCTTCTCAAATCTCATGACCTACCCCTTTATTCTACTTGAGCCACACATAGGGATGGGATCTTATTATTACCCACTAGTGTTCCAATCAATAAGCACATATCATGTGCCCTCTATGTGCCAGGCATTGTGCTAAGTGCTAGGGATGGAAAAAGAAGCAAAATACAGTCCCTGCGCTCAAGTAGTTTATAATCTAATGAGGGAGTAGTTTATAATCTAATGCAAACAACTATATATGAACAAACTAAATACGGGATAAATAGGAAATAATTAACAGAGAGAAGGCCCTAGAATTAAAAATGGTTGGGAAAAGCTTCCTGTAACCACTTCAATAAATAAAAATTCTATCTTTTTGACTATAACTTCCTATTATTCCATCTTTCCTTATGTCTCATCCTTCCTAAACCTATTCTCTGTCCTATGCGAGATCTCCTTCAATCCTTCCCTGACTCAATACTATTTCAGGCCATTATTCCTCTGGTATGACTCTAATTTCATACCTCTCTGCTCAACCCTTAGTGGTAGTGAATTCAGCTCTACACTGGTCTCCACTCTCTTGTCCACTCATTCCTTGCCAATCTCAGCCCTAGATTACTCTTTCCTGCTCCCACTTGAATGCTTCTGAGCTGTGCACTGGTAAAAATGCAAGCTATTCAATTTCTATTGGGTCTTCACTACTGTTAGACAATCCTTTTATTCCTCTCCAATTGATTCCTTATCATAGATCATATCATTCCATATCCACATAGAAATGATTTCAAACTGTCTTTCCTGGAGCCTCCCACCCACCCCCCTCACATTCCCCAACCAAGAACTGACCCTCTTACGTTACTGAGAAAATTGTGGCCATCCAGCATGAGCTCCCTCTGCTCTGCTTCTTTTCACCTCAAAATCCTTTGATATCACCTTCCAATTCTTTCTTCCTTTCTACCAGTTGGGTCATTCCTTTCCAGTTTAGCTTGTTGGTAAATCATCCATACCGTATTCCTAACCATGGCTGCTAACCACAGCTCTGTTCTAGGCCTCCTCTTTTCTCTCTATAAATTCTAGGTGACTTTATTAATTCCCATGGATTTAATTATCATCTCTATTCCAATCACTCACTGATTTATATATCAAGTCTCTGCCTTTCCTTTCAATTGACTACTGGACAATTAAAAGTGAATGTTCTTAAGCCATTTTTAAAATCAACATACCCAAAAGAGAATTCATTCACCTTCTTTCCTCCCAAACTTATCCTTCTTCTAAACTTCCCTATTTGTCAAAGGTGACATGATTCTTCTAGTCTTCCTGATTTGTAACTTTGGCATTATCCTCAAACTCTTTATTCTCCTTTATCCTACATATTGAATCAGTTGCCAAGTCTTGACATTTCTATCTTTATAACATCTTCCCAATCCAATCCATTCTCTCTACACACACAGCTGCTACCTTAGCCCGAGTCCTTATTACCTCTCTCCTAGCTAATTGAAATAGCTTCCTCCATGGCCTCTGTGCCGTAAGTCCCCATCCCAACCCATCCTTCACACTGCTGGTAATGTTACTTTTCTTAAATGTGTATCTGACCGTGTTTCTTCCTTATTCAGTCAATTCTGGTAGCTCCCTATCACCTCCAGGATAAAATATAAATTCCTCCATTAAGCTTTTAAAGCCCTTTATATCCTGGACCAAACTTGTATTGCTAACCTCACTGTATGCTATTGTCTCTCCCATGCTCTTCAATAGCGCTTTATCGGTTTTCTCTCTGTTCCTCTTATACAACACTCCAATTCAAGTGTCCATGCATTTGCATCATCCCTTATACTTGAAATGCACTCCCTCCTCACCTCTCTTTCTCCCTCCATAAACATAAAGTTGATTGGTCATTTGCTGAGTTATAGAGATGCATGCTGGACTGTTTGAGACAACAAGCCACTCCTACCCTGACATGACCGTACCTGACCATGAGCAACTCCCACAAAATTCACCACAAAGTACAAGGAAGACAAAACCCAGCACATACAAGAGGTGAGATCCTGAGGCCTTTTCAAGTGAACTCCTCAATGGCCCCATCTCACTTATTCTTTTTCTTAGCAGGAGCTTTCGAACAGTGCCAAAAGCTCCCCTCTTAAGGTCTCTCCTACTTCTCCCTCAAACCAATCCCATGCTTGCCCCAGGTGCCAGGATTTCTATTATGACTCTTAGACTCTTGAAATCATGCTTAGAATTAGAGGCTACTTTTCAGATTTCATTGTCCATATCCTTGTATAGATTTCTCACTCATCAATGATTACTTGGGTGCTTGGAATGAGCAACAAGGATGCAAAAACTTGGGTTGGAATGAGTTCTATTTCCATTTTCACTTGTGTTACTGTGATCAGGGAGACAGGGCAATAGGGCTAGAAGAGCAGAAAGGAAGCCACTGTTGCCAAATAGCCCTAGAAAGGACAATGATCTGTCTCCTACTCTGAGAATGCTATGGGAAGAATGTCAAAGCAGGAAAAGCATAGACTTATGGCCTGGTCTTCTTTAAACTGGCTTTCATACTATAAGTCTGTTGATAGGAGAGAGAGCAATGGAGCTAAAAGAGACCTCTTCATATTAGGGCAATGCAGCCTGGGGGGGGGCTTTGGTTGCCTGTATGGCTTCCACTATATATGTTGATTTTGTTCAACCCTGGACTTACATTCGGGAGACCTGTGTTCAAATCTTGCTTCCCATGCTCACTAGCTGTATAAGGGTAGACAGATTTCTTAACATCCTTGTGTCTCATAATCTTTATTTGAAAAGTTAAGACAAAAAATACTTGCATAACCCTAGATGGCCTTTTGTTGTTCAGTTGTGTCATACTCTTCATGGCCCCTTGGACTTTTTGTCCATGGGGTTTTCTTGACAAAGATACTGGAATGGTTTGCCATTTCCTTCTTCAGTGTGACCCCATTATACAAATGAGAAACTGAGGCAAATAAGGTTAAGCAACTTACCCAGGGTCAGTCACACAGCTAGTAAGTGTCTGAAGCTAGATTTGAACTCAGATCTTCCTGAATCCAGGACAGGTGCTGTACCACTGTACCACCTAGCTGCCTTTTAGGGATCGTTAAACTCTAATTCTGTGATCTTATGTTTCTGCCTCACTGAGCTATTATATGGAAAGTTCCTTGTAAATGTGCTATATAAATGTGAGGTATTATTAACATTCTTACTCCTTCAGGAAACTCTTATATGTTGGCCTGAGGTCTTTGGCTCTGAGAACACCTAAGGGCCTGGCAGTGATGACTGTGTTCTAAAGTCGGAAACAGCCACATCCTTGGCCTCTTCTGAACTCTCTTCTCTGGAACATGCATGGGGACGATTATGCATCACTTGTCAAATACTGAATGAGCCTGGAAGTAGCCAGCAGAGGATCCTGATATCCTGTTAGTTATTTATCCTTCATTTCCTTACCTGCAAAGTGAGACTGCAAATCTGTGTTTACCTTCCTAGAAAGTGATAGAACATACATTGGACAATGTTTCCCCTTTGCATGCTGCCTTGGATTCCCATTATATAGCATTTGTCTGAAATTCTGGGTTTGTCATTTTTACTCTATTTGCATTAGACAAATGTGATTTGAGCTGGATGTGTGTATAACCACTGGAACTAGATAATGCTCTAATAAGCTGCTCATGTCTTAAAGCCATTCGCTGCTGAGAACCTTCATCAGACTAATGCAGTGTTTGAAATTCAAATGTTTTTCAAATAGCTTTGACTCTGTTTATGTATGGGTTGTGATATATTTTTTTTTCTCTCCTTTGTTTTCCCAGCCCTGACTTTGGAGCTAAAAATCCCATTAACTCGCCATTCAAGGAGCAACCTCTCATTTCTTCCAAAGGCCAATTCCCCACGGGAAAGCAAGGGAAGCAATTCTGCATAATCCTATTGGCAGTTTGTTAAACTGATCAGCACATCTCTGAGGAGAGATCTCCCCTGCCACGAGAGGAGAATGCACAAAAGGAGAAATCAATTTCCGATATAGCTCTACTAAACCAGGCACCAAACAAACTCGTGTTAGATCGATGTCCTTCTATGAACTTGCACCAAATAGAAGCTTCTCAGGAGTGAACCCTTGTTACTATCTGCCCCATTCCTTTGGCCCCATTAAAGAAATCAAAGTGAATTTAAGTTATCCAGTTTGGGCCACTTACCGCTGAATTATTCTGAAATTGGCCAGGTGTTTTCAATAGCAGGAGACTAAGTGCTAGCTGTTTCTGAATGTGACTGAGTGAAAGGCTAGAGAGACCATATATTAAGCTCTTTGAAAAGAGTAGGGGGTATTGGGTTGGTTTCAGTGCTAGGAGGCTGCACAAAGAATCTCACTCCCATTAAATCCAGGGTCTGATGCAGATCTTTCCCCTTGCTAATTTCTAGAATTGTAAAATCATAAAATAGCAATACAGTGAGGGACCTCAGAGGCCATCCAGCCCAACTCTTTCATTTAAAAAGGAGGAAAATGAGAGCCTATGAGGGAAATGACTAGTTTAGTTCAAACATTCAGGTAGGCAGAGGTAAAGTCAGGCTCAGAGCTCTAGTCTCTTGCCTTTCTGGCTGTGCTGCTATCTTGCTTCTAAGTCAATTAACAAGTCAATTAACTTCCATCAGCCTCTGGTTTCCTCCTCCATGAAATGGGTATAATCACAGTACCTCCCTTCCAGGGTTGTTATGCAGATCACATGAGATAATAATTGTAAAGCATTTAACACAGCGCCTGGCACATAGCTGTAGCTCTTGTGGTTCATCCTTCATTTTTTGAAGAGGACCAATGACCTGAATTAGATTTAAGTGAAACAGTGTTGTATGAAGTTGTCAGCCTCACTCTCTTCTCCAAAGCTGTCAAAGTCCAGTGGCAGGACAAAGGTCAGGAAGACCTGTGACTGCTTGGGATGCGGGGGATTCAGAAGCAATGGTAGAATGTATATGATTACGGCTTTCAGAGCAAGAGTTAGAAAGTGGAGGGTGGGGAGGGGAGAAGATATATTAGAGGGAAATAGATTTTTTTTAAGAAAGAAGCAGATTTTACTGTATTTACATCCAACGAAACTTCAAAGACAATCCTTGTTTTATAGATCAAGGCCTTAGGTGGGTGATGCAGCCCCAAATAGGAGGGGAAAGGGGAAAGAAAACCCCAGTTCTTGGGGTCGAGAGAAAATGAGGATGTAAAATGTGGGGAGGGGGCAGGAATTGAGTTTCTGACTCCCTAAGTTCTCATGCTCCAAGGGGAAGGGGCAGGGAGATGCAAAGATAAGGCCCAGGACTCTTCTGCCAAGCCAAAATGGCCTTCTCACTGTTTTTCCATGCAATATTTCCAGTAGCCATACCTAATGCCTTTTCATAGGCTGTACCATTTGCCTGAAATACATGTCCTCTTCACCTCCATGTCTTGGAAGGAATCCCTGCTTTCCTTCAAAGTTCAGCTTAAACTCCATCTCTTATGTGAGGCCTTTCCTAATTTCCCTAGCTGCTAATGCCTCTCCTCTCCTTCTCCCTGACTGCAGGGACAAATTTATGTTTCTTTATCTTAGTGTCTAGCCCACTGCCAGGCACACAGTAGGTGCTTAATAAATGCTTCCTGATTGATTGCTGACATCCAAAGCTCTTTTTCTGTCATTAAACATATCTAATAGAATTGTAGCATAGGCTTGAGTGCCTACATAAGGTACCCTAACAGGGAAGATCCCACCCTACTCGTGTGAACTGCCTGACTCCTGCTCTTGGGCTGGTAAAGAGGAGGTTCTGGATTTTTTTTTTTTGCTGCACAAAGAGGCAAACATTTTTCCAAAGGTCTGTCTTGCCTGGGAACACAAAGACAATGGCATCCCCAATACATGCATTTTTTCAGTCTGGGTGCTAGAACTCACAGTTGTTGCTTAGAGCTAACAAAGGGAAATAAGTAGATAGATGACAAATAAACAGATAAATAGATGAGTGAATAATTAAATTTTAAAAATTAAATAAATAAGCAAATGAAAATCTTATCACTCATTCTACTAAGAACCAAATTCAGTGTCTGCTAGTTTAAAACATATTTTAGCACCGATTCTGTTACCCCTCTTGGATGATTCGGGAGAGGAAAAAATGGGACAGGAGGGGATGAGGAAAGAGAGCTGGATTTGGCATCAAGAGAGGTCTCTGATCATGAGATTTAAAACTAAAAGAAATCCCACCCCTCTAAATTTATAGATCTCTCTTCTTCCTCTTCCTCTTCTCTTCCTCTGTTTCTCCCTTTTCATATCCCATTTTATAGATGACGAAAATGAGGCTGAGAAGATTATATCACTTGCCCAAGGTTAGATAGCTTGTAAGTACAAGGCACGAGATTCACCCCTAGGTCACAAGATCACAGGGCCATTGGATCTTCAATGTAAGTGCTAAAATACACCTCCAAAGTCCTTATTTTTCCAGATGAAGAAACTTGAGACCCAAGAAGACAAAGCGACAAGGCAGTAAGTATCAGAGGTAAAATCTGAACCCAGGTTCTCTGGCTTCAAATCCATTGATCTTTCTACACTGTCTCTGGCAGCCACTCCTGACCCTAGTTCTTGCCAGTTGTATGACTTTAAAACAAGTCACTCACTTCTCAGAGACTCAGTAGTCATCTGAAAAATGGAGGGGGTGAGGATTATGCTAGTCTCAGGGCCCCTTCCTCTCTAATAATCTGTGTTGTTGTTCCTCATTCTCCAAGAGGACCACGACACGAGGGAGGAGATGCCATGAACGAGTTAAAAGACTCTTCTCCCATTTATTATTTGTGTGACCTTGGGCAAATCATGTAAGCTTTTTAGGGACCTCCAATGTATACCAATGTATTTTCCAAGGGATTTTCCAACTCTAAGTCTAGGATGCTACAACCTATGATAAAATGGCCTTATGATAAGATCCCTTAAAATTGGTTATTTACTGGTTGGTGCCAGGGATTACTTTTCTAGCGTCCTTTCCTTGCAGAATCAATCCATATTGGGCCACTACACTGGGGCCTTAATGTCTGCCTGTGAAGAAACTACTTTGGGTTTCTTTTGAAAATTGTCTTTATGTTCTTTTAAAGGGAGTTCTTAATGTTATGTTCCAGTTAGCTTTAGCTGGTAACTGCAAAAAAGAGATAGGGTCCCTTTAAAAGCACAGAACAAGAGGTAGCTGAACCTGTTTGTTATGGTTGCCAAGGGAACCAGTGGGAGAACTGTTTAATGTGTAAATCTCACCCTTGTTTTTAAATTAGCAATTCTAGTAGCTCATTTTTGTATGTGGTCCTTTCCTGACAATAGCCTTGTGCGCTATATAATATAAATATTATGTTTTATTCCTATTTTACAGATGGAAAAACTAAGGCCTACTGAAAGGAGGTGATTTGGCTAAGGGCTTCTAGCTAGTGTAGCCAGAGCCAGGGCTAGAATTTCTGACCCTGAGTCCAGAGCTTTTTCATTACATTTTCCTGCTTCCACAAATACTAGCTTTAAGTCTTAGAGGGAAATAAGCAGCGGACAGTGGAGAATATGATAGGCTGTCTAGTAACCATAATGGCTTCTCTTCCCTTTGCCTGAGATTATATGGTTCCTGTCATTACAAAGAGATGTGAGTTTCTAGTTTTTTCTTTTTCTTTCTCCTCCTATTGCTTCTGAGACCAAGAAAATAAAAAATCTATTTTATTTTATTTTTTTCTCTCTGGCATGGCCACATCTCATTAAAATTACGAAACAACTGAACTTCATCTTGGGCACCCTCCCACCACCCTTTCAAGACCCTTCTGGGCCTCACAATGGCCGTTCCCTGAGCATCTAGGACTTTCATTAGCTTCCTCTTTGCCAAAGAGGTCTGCATTTCCTGAGCAATGTTATGATCCCTGGCTCACCATTTTTAGAGCTCCATATTCTGAATCCCTACTTTCACCATCATGTCCCCTTAAGAGACATCAAGGTATGTTGGAATAGACGAAAAGATTTTATTTTTTCATCTAAGCCATTTACTTCTTTGTCTTAATATTTTTATTTTTATATTCATTTACAATTTGTCTATCCCACAGCCCCACAATTGATCAAGAGAAAATGAAAAATAAAAATAAAACTCTCACCATAAACATCCATAGTCCAGTAAAATAAATTCCCACATTTAGCCATGCCCCAAAATGTAGACAGGTAGATGGCAGTAGATAGAGCACTGGAGTCTGGAGCCAGGAAGAAGTGAGTTCAAATCCAGCTCAGACACTTACAATGTAATCTTGGGCAATTGACCTTGACCTCTCTGCCTCAGTTTCCTCACGTGTAAAATAAAGATAATAATAACAGCATCTACCTCTCAGCATTGTTCAGAAGATAAAATGAGATAATATTTATAAAGCATCATACAAACCAACATCAGCTATTACTATTACTATGTCTTTCAAAGAGCTGAGAAGTCAGGAGATTTAGACTTGCCCTCTGTTTGCCTCTATTTAGCTGCCGGACATTGCCTTTATCATTTTATCTCTCTAGGCTTCAGTTTTGTCCTCGGTAAAATGAAGAGGTTGGATGACATGACTCCATAAGGTCCTTTACGGTACTAACCTTGTGTGTTTCTGTTCGGTAAATTTCCACATGGCCATAAGCCTGTCTTGGATTCAGGAGGTCACCACTGGGAAGAACCTTAAGACATGGAACAGAGAATATTAGGGCTTTAGGGACCTACAAAGAACAGAAAGTATTAAAGGGATCTGAGGACGCTAGAAAGACCTATGAACACTAACTTTCTGAATCACAAAGGACCTTAGAACAGTAATAAGCGACATTTAGATGGCACTTGAAAGTAAAAGAGAATTTTGATACTAGAAGGGACTCCAGATGTCATCTGGTCCAATCCTTCCTTTTATAGATGAGAGAACTCTGGTCCAGAGAAGGGAACCATGACAACAATAATAATATTGACTGGTGTTCAAGCAGTATATTGAGATCTATATAACGCATTTTACAAAAAGCATGAGGGTCTTGATAGGGGAATAGCTCAGTGCATAGAATTCTGTACTTGGAGTTAGGAAGACCAGAGTCCAAATCTTGGCTTAAAAACCTACTAGTCATGTGACTCTGGGTAAGTCAGTTAGCTTCACTCAGTCTCTATTTTGTCATGTGTAAAATGAGGATAATAGTGGCACCTACTTCACAAAGGTGCGAGGATCCAATATTTCAACAATCCGGCTACCAGCTGTTGTGGGGGTGAAAAACCAACATGAGCCCAACAACAAGAATGCTACCAGCACGCTGCAAAAGCCCAGGTTCTTTTAATTTGCTTTACTAAGGAAAGCAATGTTAACAAGCTTATTTTAATTCAGCATACAAATATCACTCACTTAGTTCAGGGGAAAAAGCCAGCACCCTGAACTTGAGAGCAAAATACAAACAAATTACAAATATCGACAGACAGACCTTGTCTGATTCAAATCCCAATACATAGTTACCAGAGTTTAACAAAGTCCCAACATCCAGGGTTTATGAGCAGGTCTCTTAGCTACAGCTGCCCAGAGTCTTGGCATCAGCACGTACCACCAAGAGTGAGAACCCTGCGCAAATAGCTGTCTTCTCTTCTTATACCAGTTCAGACGTCATCAAACGTCATCTGAATGAGCAGAACTTAGGCTCCTATGATTGGCTCTTGAGTTGGCACCTCCCCTTAGTGCCCTGGGAGCTTCACACCTACGTAGGTTTAGCACCTAAAAGGGGTTTGGGCCTGGGGTTTAGCACCTAGTAAGACTCAATGAAATACACTGAATTAATCAAAGGAAACAAAAGCCAAATTCTTCAAGGGCACTTGGTTGAACTGAGTGCTAAGAGCCCATTTTGCTTACCAACACATCCAATGAAATGGCATATGTAAAACACTGCTAATATTTGCAAGCTATTTACATGTTATCTCCTTTGAGCCTTACAACAACCTCGTGAGTAAGTGCTATTATTATCCCCATTTTACTTATGAAGAAACTGAGGTAGAGAGAAGTGACCAGGGTCACATAGATAATAAGTGTTTGACATGAGATTTGAACTCTACATCCAGAACTCTCTCCATCATGCCACCAGCTGGTGAGAAAGCCAGGCCTTGCACCTTGGTCTCTGGACTCCTAAGCCAGGATTTTCAACTATACCCAACTGCCTTTCTCTCTCCAGACCTGGACAGAATTACCTGAACCTTGAAGCCCATTTAGCATGACCATCAGTCACCCTTTGAAGATTCAGTCATACGTATTTGAATATATTTAATATTGGTGGCAAAAAAGAGGATATTTTTACAATGAAATCCTTTGTTTTGACAAGTCCCAAAGCCAAAAATATTTTCCAGCTAAACCTGAGTTAAACAGAATGGTAAATATTAATTAGGACCCCCAGGTAGCAGGGTTTGTGACTGAAATTGGTACCAAGTATTCTGTGTAAGACATCACATTCTCTCTCTCTTCCTTCCAACCTGGTACATACCTTGGATGTGCTGCTGATGGCTTGGTCATCTACTTTCCTGTTGAGAACTGGGAGCAGTTCAACTATTGTTAGCAGGTATTCATCTGTAGTCTCAAGCCTGGAAGTATGTCACGAATCAAGGTCATTCACTAAAACCCAGAGCCAGCATTCTGGGCCCCCAGGAAAATTGAGAGCAGATTTTGAGCTCTTGATGAATACAAGGATATCTGCAGCTAATGGTCTGTATGAATTAGGGGGCCAGCTCTGAAGCCCCAGGACATACCTCCCTCCAGGGCCTTGCTGCTTCCTTTCCACAACTATGTGATCTCTAAGGTTACTTCCAACTTCAACGCTGCAATTCTGCAAAAGTTTTGAGTAATATGTCTTCTCTCTCTCTCTCTCTCTCTCTCTCTCTCTCTCTCTCTCTCTCTCTCTCTCCCTCTCTCCCCCCACTTCTATTACAGGCACCCACATATACAGTCCAACACCAAGTAGACTAATTCTGGGCAAGTCACTGGTAAAATGTCAGTGTGGCCTTAATGGATGTGTGGGTGTGGGTGAGGGGGAAGGTGTTTCCTGTGAAACATTCTATAAGCAGAGCCAACAGATTTTTTTTTTCCTCCAGACAATTAAAATAACCATTTTGCAGGAGAAACCCAAATAGACACATGACTGTTTATTAGGCATGTAAAATAGCACACTTGTTTAGCAGATTGTGTTGGAAAATTGGTTTGGCTTTGCCACAGGCCAAATAAACCTTTGTGCAGGGAAATGGAGACTACTCCTTCTGGGTTTTAAGTTGATCCCCTCCTCCCTTTTACCTCCATCATGGTGGAAACCCCGTACCTTTCTCTTCAGAGCTGGAGTCAGAGGGGATCCACTGGAATTCTGTACTCACTGTGTGATCTTGGTCAAATCACTTCCCATCTCTATGACTTGGTTTCCTCTTCAATTCTCACTGTCTCTTCCCAAAACTTTCTCTTAGTCTACCTCCACCATCCATTCTGGGACATTTGGTCCTGCTCTGATCAGGGCATTAGCAAATCATTGACTCCTTGAATTCAGTGTTGGAAGGGATCTTAAAAAAAACAGAACATCTATGAGGGTTTAGTTTTTTGGTATGTTTTTAAATTGTTCAAGATGGGGTAGGTGGAAGTAAGAGATAATGCTTACAGAATAAAGAAAGAATAAAGAAAGGAAATAAAACAAAAAATGTTAGAATTAGAAGGAACTTCAGACACCATCTAATACAACCCCTTCACTTTACATGAGAGGAGTTCAGGCCCAAAGAGGAATCAGAGATGACCTGGAGATCATCTAGTCTAACCCTCCACTCTTTACATTTTACTGAGACCTAATGAGATTAAATAACTTGCCCAGAGTCACAAGGGTAATAAATTGCAGAAGCGAGATTTGAACCCAGTTCTAGTATTCTCTTCACAGCACTAACCTGGAAATCAATTTATCCAGGCAGAATTAGGAATAAGCCTTATTCTCTCAGTAGAGATCCATAACACTTAATCCAAACTCTACAGATCTAACAGTTTCCCTCTCTCTCTTTCTCATTTTCCTACTCTTTTTTCCCTCTCATTTCCTCTCTTCTCTCCCTCTTCCCTCCCTCTCCTCTTCGTTCTTCTCTTCCTCTCCCCTTTTCTTTTTTCTTTCTTTCCATCTCATTAAATATATTTAACATGTACACATCATGGAGGCTTGAAATGAGATTGGTAGTAGAACATAAGGGTGTAAACTGTAGAAAGAATGAATATATCATTCTGATTACAGATAAAACTTTCTTGTATACCTCTGATTGCTTTCTTTAAAGGGCCCTATAGGAGAGACCCTGGGAAGGGCAGTTTCCACATTACAGCAAATACATGCTTTCATGAGGTCCATCTGCCAAACAGAGTTTCCAGAAGTCCTAGGGCCTCAGTGTCAATGATGTGGGCACCCTGGCATATGAGAGATAGCGAACAGAACTGTGCTACTTGGATGATGTCATGTCCCTTTTTCCTTTTTTTTAATGCATTGATTTATTTTGTGCGGTTCTGTTTGTTACAAGAGAGGGCTCTCTTGGAGGAGGGGAGTCATTTTGAAGTGACAATGATTTTTTTATTATTTAATATATTTACTTTTCAGTGTTGATTTTCACAGGAGTTTGAATTCCAAATTTTCTCCCCATTTCTACCCTCCCACCCACTCCAAGATGACATATATTCTGGTTGTCCTGTTCCCCAGTCAGCCCTCCCTTCTGTCACCCCACTCCCCTTCCATCCGCTTTTCCCTTTCTTTCTTGTAGGGCAAGATAAATTTCTATGCTCCATTGCCTGTGTATCTTATTTTCTAGTTGCATGCAAAAACTTTTTTGTTTTTGTTTTTGAACATCTATTTTTTAAAACTTTAAGTTCCAAATTCTCTCCCCTCTTCCCTTCCCACCCACCCTCCCTAAGAAGTCAAGCAATTCAACATAGGCCACATGC
>JAQQSZ010001667.1:0-14996 GCA_028646595.1 Phalanger gymnotis | reverse complement strand
CGTTCTCAAGCCCCGCCTCAATGACCAGAGACCATTGGTTCCCGAGCTGGCCCCTCCTAAGTCACCAATCCACACCCACACAGGTTTCACACCTGACAGGGCCCTGGGCCTGGGGCTTAGCACTTAACAGCTGAAAGTACTTCCACTCAAAAGAAACAAAAGCCATGCTAATGAGACAATTTTGCTTAACAACACACTTTCTTATCTCTTTTAATTAGGTCTACTTTTGCTTTTGCTTTGTCAAATCAAAATTGTTGCCCTTTTTTGTTAACTTGAGCTGAAACATGATAGATTCTGCTCCTGCCTTTCACTGTTACTATATGTGTATCTCTCTTCTTCAGATATCTTTCTGGTAAACAACATACTGTAGGGATTCTGGTTTTTAATCTATTCTCTTATTTGCTTCCGTGTTGTTGAAGGGTTCATCCCATTTACATTCACAGTTATGATCATTAACTGTTTATTTCCCTCTATCCCATTTCCCTCTGTTTATACATTCTCTCTCCTTTCACCCTGTCCCTCCTCACCAGTTTTGCTTCTGACCACCACATCCTTCTATCTTTCTTCCCTTCTATCAGCTTCCCCTGCTTTTTTTCCTTCTTCCTCTCCCACTTCTCTACAAGGTTACATAAATTTTTATACTCAGTTGAGTGTGAATGTTATTGTCTTTTTGTGCCAAATCCAATAACAGAAAGGTTCAAATAGTGCTCAACCCTGCCTTCTTTCCCTCTAATGAGTCTTTTGCACCTCTTCCTGTGATGAAAATTACCCAATTCTGATTCTCTCTTTCTTCTCCCAGTACAATCCTTTTTTAACCCTTTTTTATATCATCACTTAAAAGTTGATTCATACTTATACCCTATGTCTATGCATACTCCTAATTGTGTTAATAAAGTTTTCAAGACTTACAAGTATCATCTTCCTTTGTACAGAAAAAAGTCTAAATTTTATTGAATTTTCTTTACTTTTTTATGCTTATCTTGAGTCTTGTATGTGAAGATTGAATTTTCTGATCAGCCTTTTTATTTATATTAGGAAGGTTTGAAAGTCCTCTATTCCATTGAATACCCATCTTTCACCTTTGAAATATTATGCTCAGTTTTGTTGGGTAGTAAATTCTTTGTTGCGAGCCATACTCCTTTGCCTTCCAGAATATCATATTCCAAGTCTTCTGATCCTTCAATGAAGAAGCTGCTAAGTCTTGTATAATCCTGACTGTGGTTCCTTGATATTTTAATTGTTTCTTTATGGCTGCTTGCAGCATTTTTTCCTTGACCTGATAATTTTGACATTTGGCTACAAAATTCTTTGGGGTTTTCATTTTAAGATCTCTTTGAGGAGTTGATCAGTGGATAATTTCAATGATTATTTTACTCTCTGGTTCTAGCATATCAGGGCAGTTTTCCTTGATAATTTCTTGAAAGATAATATTTATGCCATGGCCTTCTGATAGTCCAATAATTCTTAAATGATCTCTCCTGCAACTATTTTTCAGGTCATTCGATTTTCCAATTAGGTATTTTACATGTTGTTCTATTCCTTCATTATTTTGATTTTGTTTGACTGATTCTTGATGTCTCCTATGGTCATTAGCTTTCACTTGTTCAATTATAATTTTTGAGTAATTATTTTGTTCACTTAGCTTTTGTACCTCCTTTTCCATCTGACCAATTCTACTTTTAAAGGAGTTGTTTTCTTCAATGGATTTTTTTTCTCCATTTGGCCAGTTGTATTTTTTTAAGGAGTTGTTTTCTTAAAACAATTTCTGTGCTTCCTTTTCCAAGCAGTTATCTCTTTTTCAGTAATTCTTGATAACTCTCATTTGTTTTCCAAATTTTTCACCTACCTCTCTTGATTGTTAAGATCTATTTTTACCTCTTACAAGAGAACATTTTGAGATTGAGAGCAATTCATGTTCCCTTTTGAGGCTTCACAGGTAGACATTTTGACATCGCACTCTTTTGAGTTTGGTTTTGATCTTCACTGTTGCCATTGTAACTTTCTATGGTCAGGGCTCTCTTCGGTTTCTGACTCATTTCTCTGACAATTTCATGACTTTTAAAGTTGACCTCTCTCCCAGGGGAATGGGGCACTATTCCAAACTTATTATACTGGAGCCCAGAGGCATGGTCACTGGTTTTCTACAGTGGGGCTTCAGCTAATTGCAGCTTGCCCGCTATTCTTGTGTGGCCCAATCTAGTCGTGCCTGTTGTGCAGGTGTTCTGGGCTCACAATTTGTACCGTGTTGAGGCTGGAGGCCTCATTGCTGGCCTCCTGAAGCAGGAACAAGGGGCCTCAGTTGCTGATCTGTGTTGTGTCTAAGAACCTTTTGCTGCCTTGCCCAGACACCATTTGTACTGAGCTGTACTCCCCTTTTAGTGAACTGAGGCAGACCTTTCCTGATGTCCTTCTAAGTTGTCTTAAGCTGTAAAATTATGTCATTTCATCTTTTTATGGGTCCTGTCACTATAGAATCTGTTTACAGGCTTGATTTAACCTTGTCTCCTAGGGAAACAGAGAGCTTAGGCAACTTCCTGGCTTCTCTCTGCCTTCTTGGCTCTAGCCCTCAAATTCTTTTGTTTTTAAATCATCTCTTCGTATCTACCTGAGCACTTTGCTATATGCACAGAGCATATATATAATAATTGCTTATAAAATGAATGAATATTATGTATCACTACTTTACTTTTATCATCTTTTAAAGTGTGATTCAGTCCTAATGATAATTCCATTTTTAAACTCTCATCCCTTTGTTTCATCATTTACCCTTTCAGTATTAACCATTATCCTCAAAATTTAACTCTCATTCAGTAAGTTCAAACATTTGCTGCTGTCCTCAGCCACATTGAAAATCATCTGGTTTTTCCATTGCCCTAATAAATTAAGCAGTTATTGGGAGATTAACTTCCATCAGTTATTAGTTTTACTTCTATATATATTCTTTACTATTGTTAATAAGATTCAGAAAAAAGAATAGCGACATTAATTTCAGCAGGTAATTTTATATTTTCTTCCACCTATACAGTATTATCTTTTTATGGCACTTCCCTTTAATATGGAACCATTTGTTACCAAGTTGTCTCTTCAAGATTCTAAAAGAAACAACTATTCTGAATCAGTTCTGAGACATTTGTTCATTTTGAAAATGACTAGTCATAGTATACTGGAATGAAAATGGCATTAGCCTTGTATTACAATTATCAGAAAAATGTAAAGTACCTGAATATAAACAGATGGAAATTTTGCTGCTATTGGTAAGATGACATATTTTGCTCACAAAATGTATTCAGAGACTGAAGCCAGAAAGAAGAGAGGAGAAAAAGACAAAAGGAAAAATCTGAGGATAGCATCAGCTAAGCTTGAAGATAATATACTATATGTCCTTGGAGGGCTAAGCTCAAGTGAGGAGAGAAAAAGATTGGAAGTAAAGGAACAAAGAAGACACTGAACATATCGATTAGTTTGATTGATATATCATGGCCAGAGTGGTGTTAATCAAGCATAGCTTCATTGAACTCAGCTTAGTGATGGAAGCATCTGTTCCACACAGGAACTAAATTCATCAAGGAACTTTTAGAAGTTCCTGAGACAGAAAGGGCACAGCAAAGTATATAGATACAAGTGATCCTGAGCTTCTTCTTGTACTTCCTTGGCAGTTTTCTCTTTTGTGCCATTTTCCCCCGCAGATATTGAATGTACTCAGTATGAGAGTGTAAATCATGTTTACATGCGGATTATGATATATTTATTATTGTTCCTGAATTTTCATCAACATAGGCGTTCCTGTGATTTCATTTATTTTGCTCATTGCTAAGTAAATAGTTATGTTTGGGATCTACAATTCTTATCCTTAGAAGTGGTTGGTCTATGTAAATGAAAGTGCATTGATAAGGGCTCATAATTTAGAGCAGCGAGCATATGGAGAGTATTCCCTGACAACAATATTACCTTTAAAACCTTGAGGGAATTTGACGTTAATTACACTATGGTGGTTCTTCTTTGGAATTCTGTGACTACTAATATGAGAGCAGGTAAGTGTGAGTAAGCCAGCCCAGGGAGTTAGTAGGTGAACACACATCTTTAATGTTCCATCAAGTAATTTCAGCTTCAATTATATTTTCTACCTCCTCTTGAAGAAATGTGGGGGAAAGGTCCTCAGTGCCCTAGAAAAATGTGTTAAAATCTTTTCAGAATTCTCGAATTTTGCAATTCACTGATATTTGATATATATTTGATATTTGTTCCTTTGTTGCCTTAAGACCTTTTAGAAATATTTCTGGCAATAACTATTCAGCCATTTTATTTTTATAGCTCATCATTTGATTTAAAAATTCTATATCTAAGCATTAATCTTAGAAAGAGAGGCTGGCATTGAACATATACAACATTAAATCAATATTCAGTTTGTGAAATATCTTTTGTGCATTCATTCTTGATTTAATTACCTGAACACCATTGTCTTGGAAATAGTACACATTTATTTTCTTTCCAAAGTTTATTTTCTTAATCATTTCTTGCCATGGAATCTAAAGAAAAAAATCAAATTAATTGGGAGAAAATAAACCTAAATTGAGGACAGGAAGCTAAAAGAGCAAAGAAAAGAAAAATGAAATCCTATCCAATCAGTTTCTTCACAATTTCTTCAGCTACAACTCCCACATTTTGAAATATGATATATGTGATTTCATCAGGGTAGTGCATTCCTGATGTGGAAACTCCCACAAGCAATATAGATCAGCAAGTCACACGAAATTTAAAGTCTTATTTAATTCCTTTAGTTACTTAGAAATTATATGATTTTATGTGACTATTTTTACACAACTAGCAATGTGTCAAAGGCAAGTTTCCCATCCCATTGTCCACTGTGTTGAATGTGTGTGTGTGTGTGTGTGTGTGTGTGTGTGTGTATGTGTGTGTGTGTAAATGAGGGAAGAAGCAAGGAAGAAAACAGGAAGGGGGGAAGAGAAGAGAAAGAAGTAGAGACAGAAACAGAGACAGAGAAACAGAGCCATAAAGACAGAGACAGAAAGAGACAGATAGAGAGGTGTTGATCTGTACAACTGATTAACTTCCCAACTTACAGAAACAAGCAAATACAGTAGCAGAATATTGATAAACCCCAAGAGGTCAGTAGATTAGAAATCTCAGTATTTGACACAAACTGCTGAGGAAACTACAGAAGTCTAAAAAGTCCCATTTAAACTAACACTTTACATTAAAAGTCAAGATAAATTCCAAATGGGTACATAATCTATTCTCCTCCTCCTCACCTCAGCCGCACAAACACCAGCAGGGTCATATCTTTGATCTTGTCATCACCCACAAATGTATCACCTGCATGTTCAAGAAGTTCTGAAATCTCCTTTTCTAATCATAATATATTGGTGTTGAACCTCTCCCACTGCCTTCCCTAATATAACCTTATTCTCCATCCCCACTGTGACCTCCAATCCCTTCATCTCTCATTTGTCCTCCAAGACATCTCCCCTGCACTAGCCACTTTTTATGCATCTCCCCATTTTAACTTCTTGGCAAAGCAATTCAACTCTACACTGTTCTTCTTTCTCAAGTCATTCATCACCTTACTATATCACTGATTACAGCCAAACCAAACCTCAACTTCATGCCTTTGTGCCTATGGTATTAAAAAAAAAGGTGGGGAAAATCACACAACTATTCTGGCTGGATCCTCTACAAATTTATGTTATATGACTGAAACTGGGCCCTTATGAACACCAGGCAATCCTATTTACTACAGTTCCCTTATTAACTCACTATCCTATTCTCTGCAGCATCTCTTCTGAAACTTTTCATCCCTCCTCAAACCTCTCATAGCTCCCTTACCTCCCACTCATTCAGATGAGAACTATATTTCATGTTTTATAGAAAAAAATATGAAGCCATTCACTGTGAGTTTCCCAAACTCTCTCATTTATTTTCAATCCGTCTCTTTCTACTATCTTACTTCCTGTTGCCTACAAACATGCCCACGTTTCCCTTGACCTGAAAAAAAAGCTTTATCCTTTCATCCTAGTGAATTGCCATTCTATTTCTCTTGTGCCCTTTGTGGTTAAACTCCTCAAAAATACTAACCAGCATAGATGCCTCCACTTTCTCTCCTCTCACTCTCTTCTTAAATTTCTATAATTTGGCCCCCTACCTTATCATTACATTAAAACTACACTTTTCAAAGTTATTAATGATATATAAGTTGCCAAATCCAATGGCCATCTCTCAGCCCTCATTTTCCTTGACCTTTGCAGCCTTTAACACTGTTGACTCTCTCTCCTCTTTATTATTCTCTTCTCCCTAGGTTTTTGGGACAACATTCTTTCCTGATTGTTCTCTTACCTTTCTGACAACTCCTTTTCTGTCTTCTTTGCTGGCTTCTACTTCAGATCATGTCATCTAACCAAAGGTGTCTTTCTGGGTTCTCTCCTAAGCCCTCTTTTCTTCTCCCTCTATACTACTTCACTTCCTGATTTCTTTAGCTTCTATAAATTTAATTACCAAAGCTACCTTTCCTTATGTTTTGAACATGAGATCTTTGTCAGAGAAATGTTGCCATTTTCCCAGTTGCTTTTTCATTTCTAATTTTATCTACATAGATTTATTAGTGCCATATCTTATTATTTTATTTTATATGATAAAAATTAAACATTTCCACATTTATTGTCTCTTCTGTCAATAGTTTAGGAACTGATTTTAAGTTATAATTTTTAAAATCTCCCAATAGACATATACATCTATATATGTATATACATACATTATATGATGTACCCATACCACTACAAGGTTTAGACCCCCTAAAGAATCAAAGAAAGAAGAAAATGATCTGTATATACAAACACATTTATAAAAGTTTGTTTCAAAGGAACTAAAATTTGAAATCAAGAAGTTATCCTAAGGGGAAATGGCTACTCAGATTTTTGTATGTGAATGTAACACAGTATAATTTTCATAAGAAATGATTAAACAAAGAATTTTGAAAGAAACCAGGAAGACCTTTATGACTTAATATAAATCAAAGTGATCAGAGTTAGGACAATAATTTATTTGATGGCAATAACATTTTTTAGGAAAAAAATGAAAGCTTTGAAAAATGTAGAACTATCATGAAAACAATAATAAATTATGAGTCCAAAAGAATGAAGTTGATATTCTCTGCTCGATACCTGACAGCATATCGATGAGTTCAAGCAATAGCTGAATTTAATTTTAAATTACTTCAATTTGTATAAAATACTTTCCAAGATACATGTAAGGCCTATCTATATACTTCAATAACTGTCTACAGAAATAAAGAGAATAATTAAACAGGAAAAATCTTTGTTCCAAGATTCTCTGATAATGATGTCATTTCCTAGATAAGGAAATTCAAATGTATAAGCAAACAATCATTCATCAATTGTTTATTATTTTTTAAGCATGTGAATAGATTATTCTCCAGGCAATCAACCCACACCACTGAAGGCATTTGAAAAAAAATGGTTTAAATTACTCCTAATTAAAGAAATATAAGCTAAAGCATTTCTGAGATTCCAACCCATACCCAACAGAGTGCCAAAGATAATTTAAAAAAAGGAAAATGATAAATGTTGGAGGAGCTATGATAAAATAGGCAAATGGAGACACTGTTGGAAAACATGTGGATAGGTACATCTATTCTTGAAAACAATTTGGAATTATACACCAAAAGTCAGAAAAAAAGTCTGCGTGCCCTTTGACCCTGATAAGCCAGTGGCCTACATTGAAAAGAGAAGAAAAAAATACATATCTTTTTTCTTAATAAAAAGGTTATTTTATGGTCTTAATAATGAAAGTTGAAATGATTATGATCAATATGACTATTCATGACTATTCATGATTCCAGATCACCAATGAAACATGCTATCCATTATTAAGAGGTAATGGATTAAAGGTAAGGAATTTATTTGGTTGTGTATGGATATGTGTAACAAGAAATTTGTTTCTCTTTTCTTTGTCAGTGTTTTGGGGATAGAAAAGAGAAAAAAATATGGACAGGTTGGGATTATATAGATGTAAATTTTTATGGGCATTTTCAAACTATGGGGACTATATTATTAATTGTAGTTTGTTAGAAGAGACCTCATATGAAATAGCCTAGGATCATGATTTAATTTTGCCCTCATTTCTACATATGATGGCATACATTTGTCCTTAGCTTTTTAATGCTACAAATTTATTACTTTGCTACAAAAAGGGAATATTTAGCTTTAGGCAATGAATAATGAGCATCCTTATTTTTACTTTTATGATAGTCATAATTTAATTATCAGCTATGAAAACTATATGTTATCTTAAGAATGTCAGTAGCACATTTACCTTATTCCAATGTATCAGTTCAGATTTGAGACCCCTATCCATCCTCAAAAAAAAGAGTTTTGCCTTGTATTAAGGAAGCATAGTAGTTTCACTAATGATCCATACTACACATACTAAAAAGGATATCTTTTTTCTTCTTTTTGACTTATCTTATTTTCATGACATTTCCAAATATTTTACTCAATAGTAAAAGGACAACAACAAATTGTTCCCATACTATAATTGCCTAGTTTAAGCTTCTCTCTCTAGGTATCATTTTGCTATTTTCAGTGTTAGCATTCTTTTCACTATTATTTTTCTGCCTTTGAAAAATATCTTAATATTTCTGAATGGAACTCTGACCACATTTGGGAAGGATACAAAGACAAAGATAATTAGTTTCTTAATGTCAGAGCTAGGTTTTGTTTTGTTGCAACAGAGGTTAATTTATCTTAAGAAAGTGATATTTCAGGCATTCATTATTGTGGAATTAGAGACCACAATAAAGCCTAAGAAGTTCCAACATGAAGAAAAAAGGCAGAGTTATATCACAGTAGGAAAGAACAGCTCTTTTTAGAATTGGATGAAGACACATTTGGTAGCAAAAAAGTTTGTTCATTCTGTTAAATTTAAAACTAAGCAGGAGAGCTAGCTGGGGAGCAGTAAAATCCATGATTACCTGAATCCTAATAGATGACAGAATGGCACCATATAAAAGACACAAATGGAACTAAAACTATAAATCCTTTGGATAGTTTCCTCAAATTCCTCATGCACTCTGAGGGGAGTAAAAGCAGGCTGCCTCTAAGAGACTAGAATCCTTAAAAATTAGCTCATCTTTTCTTCCAAGTTTTGGAGGCAAACATGCCACTTAGTTATCAATTTTTTTTATGCATCTACCTTTTATTCAGACTTTCTTAGAGACTCCATCTCACTGATTTTGGCTTGTTAGAATATAAAGAAAACATCTTGCTGCTACTAAATGATAACATCTTTTCAAAGTTAGAATGTAACTAGTGAATTCCATACTCTAAGAGATTCTTGAGCAGCTATTTAAGTCTTCCTAGGAAAACAACTTGCAATTCCAAGAGACAGAAGCATTGAGTTTTTGTTCTTGCTAACTGAGAATGAAATAGCCAAGCAAGGGGAAGGGGAAGAAGCAGAAGGACCAATAGAGAGAGACATTGTCAAGAATGATGAGTATTGTAGAATTTTAATGGTTTTGTAGAATCAAAATCTGGTTGTCAAATTAATGCATCACTCTTTCAAAAGGGTAAAAAATACTGAATAATCTTTGGGGAAAATTTTAGTATCATTTGTAAAAAAAATTGCTGAAAAATATTAATGAGTTAAATCCAGTTTACTTAAGTACTGCCAGTATATCTAAAAAGCATATATAAGCTTCTTGCCAGTACAAATTATTTCATTTTAATTTTTTTTATCCCAAGTATCTAGCACAGTTCCTGACAAAGAACAGGTACTTCATAAATGTTTGTTGATTGATTCATTGATTGATTATCAGTTCATAGCTGTGAGAGTCAGGGCCTGAGAATGTAGATAGAGTGATTGTCACCAATATGCAATGCTATTTAGAAGATATCTAAGATGTGGCTCATTAAGTGAGTTGGTTAAAACATGATGATAATAAGAATTCAATCACAGATAAATCCTGTATAAACTATTTATTTAATTCCCCCAATTGTCACAGAGTTGCATATCAATGATAGTGAAAGGTATTAGATGAAAGACTGTGAATGAATCAATGAACACTTCTATGGAGATATGTCCAGATGGAGCTGAAATGGCAACATGAAAAGAGGAACTCACTTGATTCCCTCCAAATACCTGTAAAAAATTACTCTAAACAATTATAGAGCTATAAGACCCACAAAATGACAAAATGAAACATGTCTCCAGCCCAAGATGGCCAGGATAGTTTCTGGGAAGGTGCTGGCAGCAGAGCAAAGCCCAGCATAGGCCATGCCAGGACAGACCAGGCCAGAGCAGAACTGGCAGAGCAGGCCTCAGGGCACTGAATCACTGAGCTGTGGCAGTTTCCAGACTTCTCAACCCACAAAAACCAAAGGCAAAGTAGCTGATCAGTGGAAAAACTGTTGGACCTGGGTGAGAAAAGGGCATGGTCTGGCCCCAGCCCCAGGGCAGTAGAGGTGACTTCAATGGCTGTGGCAGCAGCAATAGTGGCAGCCGTTTCTGGAGCTCCAGGCCCACAGTAATTGGGGGGAATCAAGTGGCTGATCAGAGTCAGAGTTCAGGGATATTATACCACTTCACAATAGAAATATCTCTCAAAACAGCAGGTCAAAACCCCTGGAGCTTGGGACAGAGCACTCTCTACTCTGCAAGCAGTCGTACCCTAACAAAGAGCTCAGAAATCAAGTAATTGGGAAAATGACCAAGCACCATAAAAGGACTCAGATTATTGTATCTTTTTATTGGTGACAAAGAAGATCAAAATATACAGCCAGAAGAAGTCAACAAAATCAAAAGACCACATCAAAAGCCTCCAAGAAAAATTTCTATTGTTGTCAAGCCATGGAAGAGCTCAAAAGGCATTTGGAAAGGCAAGGGAGAGAAGCAAAGGAAAAAAATGTGCAGAGAAATGAGAATCATGCAAGAAAATCATGAAAAACAAATCAATGACTTGATAAAGGAGACCCCAAAAATGTTGAAGAAAATAACACCTTAAAATAGACTAACTCGAATGGCAGAAGAGCTCCAAAAGCCAATGAGGAGAAGAATGACTTGAAAGGCAGAATTAGCCAAATGGAAAAGGAGGTCCAAAAGACCACTGAAGAAAATATTACCTTAAAAAATTAGAATGGAGCAACTGGAAGCTAATCACTTTATGAGAAATAAAAAAAAAAACTATATATAAAACAGAACCAAAAGAATAAAAAAGTGGAAGACAATTTAAAATATCCCATTGGAAAAACCACTGACCTAGAGAATAGATGCAGGAGAGACAATTTTAAAATTATTGGATTACCTGAAATCCATGATCAAAAAAAGAGCCTAGACATTGTCTTTCAAGAAATTATCAAGAAAAACTGCCCTTATATTCTAGCACCAGAGGGTAAAATAAAAATTGGAAGAATCCACCAATCACCTCTTGAAAAAGATCCCAAAAAGAAAACTTCTAGGAATATTAGAGCCAAATTCTAGAGTTCCCAAGTCAATGAGGAAATATTGCAAGCAGCCAGAAAGTAACAATTTGAGTATTTTGGAAATACAATCATGATAAAACAAGATCTAGCAGCTTCTACATTTAGGGATCAAAGGGCTTGGAACATGATATTCCAGACATCAAAGAGTCTAGGATTAAAAGCAAGAATCTCCTTCCCAGCAAAACTGAGTATAATACTCCAGGACAAAATATGGATTTTCAATAAAATAGAGGACTTTCAAGCATTACTGAAAAAGAAAAGACCAGAGCTGAAGAGAAAATTTTAGTTTCAAATACAAGAATCAAGAGAAGCATGAAAATATTAACAGGAAAGAGAAATCATAAGGAACTTACTAAATTTGAACTGTTTTGTTACATTCTTAAATGGAAAGATATTTGTAACTTATGAAACCTTTCCAAGTATTAGAGTAGTCAAAGGGAATACATACATGCATAGATACATACATACATACATACATACATGCATACATGCACATGTGCATGTATATATACACACATATACACGTATATACATAAACACATACATCTGTACATATATACGCATATACATATACATACATATGCTTATATACACATATACATACATATATACACACATATACACGTCTTTGTATGCATGCGTGTACATACACCTATATATATACGTATATACATCTATATATTCATACATATATATTCATACATATACTTATGTATACGCATATATGTATATATGATGGACAAAGGCCACATGGCAAGTTGAATGTGAAGGGATGATATCTAAAAAAATCTAAGAATAAATACTATTAGGGGATTAGAAAGAAATATATTGGGAGGAGGAGAAAATGAAAGATAGAACATGGTAAATTATCTTATATAAAAGTGGCAAGACAAAGCTGTTATAATAGAAAGGTAGAGGGTGTAGATGAAAGGGAATGATTGAACCTTGCTCCAATTGGATTTGACTTAAGGAGGAAATAACATACACACTTAATTGGGTTTCTGACCCTGTAGGAAAGTAAGGGGAAAGGGATTAAGATGGGGGAAATGATAGAAGGAAGGACAGGTTGGAGGAGGAGGTGTAATGGCAAGCAAAATTGGACTTTTCATTTTTTCTTTGTTTGAAAGTGCAGGTAAAGTGGGAACTTTTTTTGTCTTGGAATGTTTCTCAGAACTAAGAAAGTCAAGAGTTATTGAATTGTATATGATGTGGTGCTGGTGGTCTCACACTCTGAATGGTGAGCCTTGAGCACCCGGGGCTCTAAGACTGGTATATAGGATCTGAGGTTGGCATTTCACTTTTGAGGGTACACTCATTGAAAAAGTATGGGTGATGACTCTGCGCAAGCCATTGAAAAAAACACCCTGGCTTTGATAACCCAGACAGGTGATTGGTACTTCTCTGGTAACTATAAGTTGTGATTTGAATCAGAAGAGGTCTATCTCTTGATGTTTGTATTTTCTGTTTGTATTTTCCCTGAAGTTCAGATGGCTAATCTTTTCCCCCTGAATGAAGTAAATGGCATATGTATGTTTAATTAAACTGTTATTATTAACCCCTTAAAGTTGCTTTCCTTACGAAAGCAGTTCAAAGAACCTTTGTTGGTAGCCTTTCTGCGTGTGGATTGTTGTTGTTATTACACAGCCACATTAGCTGCTAGCAACATTTTGTTACAGGAGGTAGTCAAATCAAAGACTTTGGAAAAGTCAAAGGAAAAGGTCAAAGGTCAAGGAAGGTCAAAGAAAAAAAAACTGAATAAAATGGGACAGGATAGGATGAAGGAAAATATAGTTAGTCTTTCAGAACATGACTATCATGAAAGTGTTTTGCATAATGATACATGTATAAACTATATTGAATTGCTTGCCTTCTCAAGGAGAGTGGGTGGGGAGGGAAGAAGGGAGAAAATTTAGAACTCAGAGTTTTAAAAATAAATGTTAAAAATGTTTTTACATCCAACTGGGCAATAAAATATACAGGGAATGGGGTATAGAAATCTTTCTTGCCCTACAAGAAAGTAAGGAGAAAAGGGATAAAGGGGGGGGCAGGTGGGGTGATAGAAGAGAGTGCAGACTGGGGAAAGGGGCAATCAGAATATGTGTCATCTTGGGGTGGGGGGGAGTGATAAAATTGTTAACTCAAATGCTCGTGAAAATGAATATTGAAAACTAAAAATAAATTGAAAACAAAACAAAGAAAGGGTAACTGAGTTGGTCCAAACATCTATCCATCCATTTACCACTCCTTTGTCACACACACATACACACACATACACACACACACACACACACGTATATGTATATGTATAATGAATTTCTCTTGATATACATATATCTATGTGTGTGTGCATGTATACATATATACACATACACACATATATAGATAGGTATCTATCCATCTATATACATATACACATGAATATACATATCTATATATACATACATATATACATATATGAGAGGGAGAAAGGGAAAAAGAGAGAGAGAGAAAGAGGGGGGGAGAAGAGAATAAGCATGGATAAATACAGCAGAGCTTAGAAATGATAAAATAAGACTAGAATTACATAGTAGGAATACTGTGTTTAGGGTTATACTGGGGTTATACTTGGGTTTGGAAACTGCTGATCTATTGAAGAAGAAAGTGACATATGTGGGAGGGGATGGGGAAAAGTTCCCACACTAATTCCTTGTTGGTAGAATTAAGAAATGATCCAACCATCTCGAAGAGAAATCCGGAATTATAACTGGAGTTATTAAATTGCATATATACCCTTTAACCCAGTAATACCACTGCTGAGTCTATTTCTGAAGATAATTAAGAGAAAAAAGATAAGAACCTGTATGTTCTAAGATGTTATAGCAGCTCTCCTTGTGGTGGCAAAGAACTTGAAATTATAGGAATGCCCATCAATTGGGGAATGACTGAACAAGTAGTGGTATATGACTGTGATGGAATACTACTATGGTTTAGGAAAGGTTGAGCTGAATGATTTTAGAAGAAAATGAATAAACACGCATGAAATAAAGAAAAGCGAAATAAACAGAACCAAGTGAACATTGTATGCAGTAACAGCAGTTTTGTTTTAAGAATGACTTTGAACAAATAAGTTATTCTCAATACTATAAATACACAAATCAACTATAAAAGACATATAAAGATGCTACCTGCATCCAGTGAAAGAGCTGATAAATAGAATTATGTATAGAATAAATTTATATACACACACTCATGCACACACGCACATACATACACACACATTTGGGTCTAAGAGTAGCTGTCTCCAAGGTGGGAGGAGAGGAAGAAAAAATAGAAATTGTGCAAAGTAGATCTGCAGTTTTATGAGCAATCATTTTTTTAAAATTTTTTTTCTTTTTATTTAATATGTTTAGTTTTCAGCATTACTTTTCACAGGAGTTTGAATTACAATTTTTCTCCCCATTTCTACCCCCTCCCACTCCAAGATGGCATATATTCTGGTTGCCTTGT
>JAQQSZ010001666.1:0-14996 GCA_028646595.1 Phalanger gymnotis | reverse complement strand
TTTCACCAGTGTTAACACCTTTACAAGTATTGTAACATACACTTTTGCGGGGGGGGGGGGGGTTGTTTTTTGTTTTGGGGTTTTTTTTGGGGGGGGGAAGGCAGGGCAATTGGGGTTAAGTGCCTTGCCCAAGGTCACACAGCTAGTAAACGTGTCAAGTATCTGAGGCCAAATTTGAACTCAGGTCCTCCTGACTCCAGGGCTGGTGCTCTAGTCACTACACCACCTAGCTGCCCCTGTAACATACACTATTACTTATCCTTTAGAAAGGTACACAATAAACTTCTACAGACACTTTTCTATATACAAAGCAAGGTTGTTATTTGTCCTTCATTCTCCAAGAGGATGGTGAAGAGGTGATGCCATGACATGCGAGTGAATTGGATTTAGGCAACTAGGTGGCACAGTGGATAGAGTGCCACAACTAGAAAAAGGGAGACCTGAGTTCAAATTCGGCCTCAGACACTTACTAGGTGTGTGACTCTGGGCAAGTCACTAATTCTGTTTGCTTCAATTTCCTCATCTACAAAATGAGCTGGAGAAGCAAATGGGCCAAGAAAACCCTAAATGGAGTCACAAAAAGTCAGACACAACTGAAAAAACTAATGACTGAATAGCTGTGTGATTGACCAAGAAAACAAAGGAAGCTGCTAGAGAATGTGGCACTGGGTGTGGGCTCTGAGACCACAGCACTTAAGGGATTCATCTTGGAGAGACAAGAGTGGCATGGTGGAAAAAATTCTAGCCTCACAGTCAAAAGGCCTTGGGTTCTCTGTATAGGAATTCCAGCTCTGTAGTTACTGGCACTCCTCTCAGCTTCAGTTTCCTCATCTGTAAAATGGGAATGACAACAGGACCTACCTCCCTGGGTTACTGTCAGGATCAAGTAAAAAAAAAAACTATGTAAAGCCCTTGGCAAGCCTGAAAATGCTAGAGATGCCAGCTGTTATAATCTGACAGTTAGCCTGATAGTTGGCTGTATGACAGACTCACTTTCCTTATATGGCCACCATATGACTCCTCACCATTCACAGATAATTATATCAGAGAATGGTAGCCCTGAAGGTAGGCACAGCTAGTCTGCCTCCCCCGACCCTCATCTCACAGAGAAGGCAAAGGCCCAGAGTTCAATTTTTTCACTCCTTGAGGCTTACAAGTCAAAGTTTTTTTTTTTTGTTGTGGAGAGTTTTAGTCTAGGCCACCTTCCCAATTCCCCTTAGTTCTCTTCAGTGGCTTTTGGGAAGGCTTCAATGACCCTGGTTTCTTTGTGACAAGCCACTAAGTCATACACAGCCATGTCTGAAAACACATCTCATCCAGTACCTCTATCATCTCTCAATCAAGAAGTGACTTCCCGGGGCAGCTAGGTGGCGAAGTGAGTAGAGCACCAGCCCTGGAGTCAGGAGGACCTGAGTTCAAATCCATCCTCCGACACTTGACACATGTACTAGCTGTGTGACCTTGGGCAAGTCACTTAACCCAATTGCCCGGCCCAAAAAAACAAGCCAAAAAAAAGAAGTGACTTCCCTTTTTTTATCAAAGAGAGTCTACTGCACAGAATTTCACCTGAAGTGAAAAGCAGCATGTGGGAGCACCTCCATATCACTGGCTCTGGTGGCAGAATACCTGGGTTCAAATCTGACACTATCGTGTGGCCTATTAGGCCTCCATGGACCTGATGGTCTCTAGGGAACTTCTATGAACCTCTGATAGAGAGCTGGTCTCCTGCTTTTGACAGACATATCCTGGCTCCAGCTCGGTGGAAGAGAAATCTTTCCATACCAGGAGTAACTTTGGCTGATGAAATCCCAGGTCCAGGCAAAAATAAAAACTTGATATCCTTATCAGGTGTTTTGTGTTTCAAGTAGACAAGCAGACAAAGTTCAGATTCCCCCCCCCCCCCAGCTGCCTCTTGGGCTGGCTAGCTTGGGGTTCTGGGGGCCATATCACTCACTCTTGAACTTGCTTTCTCTTTCTCTCTCTCTGTCTCTCTCTCACACAATCAGTCAATTAACACTGATTAAGCACCTACTACGTGTCAAGTCCTAGGGCTAAACACTACTTACCAACATGCGATGGCCACACAGTTATGTGGGGATGAGAATGATACCAGCCCACAACTCGCATGGGGCGACCAGTCAGCTCAGCCAATCTGTGAGATTGTTAAGGACTTTTTAAAAAGAAGCAGAAACATCTGTGATAATGTAAATGGTAGCGTGAAGCTCAAACAGGGTCTAATCTGCTTTCAGGTCAGTATGGTGGGTAGCAGTTATTCTATCAGCCTGAGGCTCAGTTCCAAAGGTGCCAGGCCTTTCTTGGCATCACTGCTGCCCAAGGGAGTCTTGCACTCATACCCAACTTTTATTCTTTGGCTCAGGGTTCCAGTTCACAGGAATTTACTTCTCTGGCCTTCTTTGGCCAGCCTCAACTACTTAATTGACTCAGAGCATACAGTGGGCACTCTGAAGGCAGAGTCTAGAAGACTGCAGCCAGATCTCAGACGTTTACCAACAGAGTCTCAGTTTCCTTCTTTGTGGAAGGAGGCTTAATACTTCTAGGACTTCCCTTACAAGGCTATTGGGAGGTTCAAATGAGAATGTCTGTAAGGTGCTTTGAAAAGCTGAAAGTCCTAGTAGGAGGACAGGGCCAGTAACCTTCCTCCTGTACATCTCTGCCAACACTGTCACTTACCATACTCAGGATTTGAATTTAGCACTGACTTTTGTAGCACGGCTAACAGGCAGCATAATACAGAGAAGTCATATGCCACTATTTCAAGCACAAGGTTTTTTGCAAACAAACACTAAATATGAATCTGCACATAACTGAATCCGATTAACTAAGATCAATCCAGCAACAATTTTGAAAGGGCACTGACAAATCAGGAGTGTTTTCAGAGGAAGATCACTTCCTCCACTTCCCTTCACACTCATAGTCAACCACATCTCCAAGGAAAAGAAGGTGGTGCACTTCTTCATCTCTCCTCAAGGCCCAGATGGGTCACTAGGATTACACAGCCTTCAGCTGAATTCTAGTGTTCTATTCAGGTAAATTGTTGTAGACATTGTATATATTATTTTCCTGCTTCCACTCACTTATACAAGTGTCCCCAAGTTTCTCGGACAATCTGTTCAACCATTCTGCAATGATGGGCACTGAATCTGTTTGCAGTTCTTTGCTACCCCAAATATTTTGGTATCCTAAGGCTGTTCAGGAACACATGTGCCAAGAACTAAATTCTTGTCTTTGAACGGAGGAGGGTTGAGAAGCAAAGGCGAAGGGCCCAGCTTTCTAATCTGCCTTTTCATCTGCTTCCAAGACACCAGGTTCCTCGAAAACTAGCTGCCTGCCTGCCTGCCTGCCACATGTAAGAGGCTCCAGGAAGGAAGAACAAGGGGTGTACTGAACAGAAGCAGCACTGAACAGGTGAGGCTGGACTTAGCAGTTGGCTCCAGGGGAAGAGGCATGCTAGAACAGAAGAGGTATGACTTGGTTACATAAAGTGAGGCTACCCTGGGAAAACCTGGCAAGGCACACATCTGAGTATGTACTGGGTGCATTAGGTCACACAAGGTCTCTGGAAGACAAAAGGGACTGAGTGCTGGGATCTGAGCATAGCTAGAGAGGATGGCAAATTAGAATTTTGGTCTAGATAAGAATCTTGTAGACCTCTTCCTCTGGGCCCCAAGTGAGCTTTAAAATAAAAAAAGGCAATAAATGAGTTTAGAAAGAAAATCAATCACATTCTCAGGATCAAAATTTTAAAATTCAACACACTAAAAACAATAAAACTTATTGCTCTGTATTCAAAGGTCAGTCCTTTTTTCCTCTAGCTTCTCAATTGGCCACACTAGATTAATATGTGACCAAGAACTCAGCTTTTCAGTTGGGATGTACCTCAGAGGTCCTCTAGTCTAAACTGCTCATTCTATATACAAGGAAACTGAAGCCTAGAGATTCCCATCCCCAAAGTGACCTAAGTATAAGAAGATGAGCTAGGATCGAGGCCAGAGCCTCTGAGTCCCAATCCATAGCTCTAAGCTGCTTGGTACGCAGAAGGACATATTTATTTGTTTGTGGTACAAATGGAAAGAGAAGAGGGCTCAACTGATTCCTGAAATCTGTCACGTTACCAGCAGGGGGACACAATATGTGCCACTCCACCTGTTTCCCTGGATGTGAAATTGGAGAATTGGCCTAGATGACCTCGAGGGTCATTTCTAATTTGTCATCTAGGACCTGCTCATGGAGCTTCCTTCCAAGCCTGCTCAGTTACCAATAGGTGACATTCTTATGGCTCTATCAGAGTTTAACATTTCATCTGAGCCTCGAAGGTAGATGGTACCAAAATAAAAAGCACCATTTTCCTAATGAAGAAACAAAGGCAGCTCACCTAGTGTTACCCAGATGATGCATGGCAAAGCCAGGACTCAAACTCGAGGATCCCAAATCCAAAGACCCCAACGCCCTAGCCAGCTAAGCAGCAGAAGCTTAGGAACAGTGGCAGTTTTCAATGGAAGAAATACAAATTCTCAATGGCCATCTGAAAAAAAATGCTCAAAATCACTAGTGGTTAGAGAAATGAAAATTAAAGCAACTCTGAGGTCCCACCTGACAGCCCAAGTTCACATCTAATGCACCAATGATTGGCTCTATACCTAATCCATCAGTCTCCCATGTCTTGGGCTCCGTCCTGGGCCCTCTACTCTTCTTTGTCTATATTCTCGCTTAGTGAACTCATCAACTCTCCTGGGTTCCATTATCATCTCTAGACAGATGACTCCCAGATCAATATATGCAACCTCTATGGTGCTAGAGTCCCACAACACCCAACTGCCTACTGGATATTTTGAACACATCTCAAATTCACCATGTCTAAAACAGAATTCATTATCTTCCCCACCTCAAAAACATTCCTCTTCCCGGTTTCTTCATTTCTATCAGTACTCATCATCATTCTAGACATGAAGGTTCCCAGCCTCAACATCATCCCCAACTCTTCTCTCAGATTCTAGCCTGTTGCCACATCCACATTTCACATACCCATCCCCTGGCTCTGCTCACACACAGCCACAATCTAGGTTCAGGCCCTCAGGACCTCTTGCCCAGACTACTACAACAGCTTCCTATCTGGGCTCTGTGGCTCCAGTATGCCCCCCCCCCCACACACAATCTGTGCTCTTCCTCACAACTGTCAAAGTGATATTTCCAAAGCATGGGCCTGCTCATGTCACTCTCCCTTGCTCAGGGAGCTCCAGTTTCACATACACAATCAAATATAATCTAGGTGGTTTGGCATTTAAAGCCCCTCCTGACCCAGGTCCAATTTATCTTTCTAAATTTATTATATATTACTCCCCTTCGCACACTCTATGGTCCAGCTGTCTTAATAGTCATTCCTTACAAATGCTATTACTTGGAGAGTGCAGATCCAAGAAGAAAGATTGAGAGGAAGCAGAGTGGTGAGATCCCTACCATACACTCCTCCAAACAAATCTAAAACATGCACCAGACCAAATCCTGATCCTGGCAAAATAGAAAAAAGTCACAGTGAGTCCTCCATCTAGCCCAGATCAGCAGAGTGAAATAGGCAGAAAGGGCTTTAGACGCTAGGATTGGCATTGGGCCAGGAGTATACCAGGAGAGAATTCCAACACCCAGGAAGGGAGGAAATTTCAGACCTATACCAGGGCACTGCAGTGGAGACAGGTGCAAAATGGCAGCTTTGGCTCCCGTTACCCAAGTCTGAGTCACAGATCTGGGATTGGCTGAGAAGGGAATCTGTGTAGAGGAATGATGTTCCTGGAAAGGGAGGCCATAGGCAGCATATGGAGAAAGGATGAAATCTAGAAGGGAGCAGCAGCAGTGGTGTGGCTCAGGCCCCAGAATCTCACTTCCAGCATCCAGCCTGCAGACAAATAACCAGAGTGGGAATCCCAAACCAAAGGGGAGCCTACAATTCCATCACTCTTAACCAATAGAGCTTTCTAGCTGGCTGGCAGTCGCTAAGCCCTCAGCAAGTCTCTCGTTCAGAACTAGGTCAGAAACTTGCAGAACTCAGATCAGGGGGACAGCAATCAGATTTTGCCCTGGATCAGACCCCTTTGGGAGCACTGAAAGCTGGCAAGTCCCCAGCCCAAGCTGGTCCTGAGATCCTGGAACAAAACAACACTCAATACACCCAAAAGAGCAGCAAGAGGACCAGCCTAGATCTTCTCTCCAGAAGTGCCCAGGCCTAACATCAAGTCTGAAGTCATGAAGTAGGCTGCAAAAATAGAAAACAAAAAAGAATCCCCCCCTCCAAAAAAAAAATCCCATCTTTATGTGTGATTATAGTGGCAGGAAAGTTCAAGATATAGACCCACAAGAGAAGGGCTCCAAAACAGCTACAAACAAAGGCCCAGAAAAAAAAAACACAGCTTGGGCACAGACTCAAATGTTCCTGGTAGAGATGAAGCAAGAGTTTAAGAGAAAGGAGTTTTTAAAAAATGTTTTTATAAATGGAATGTCAGTGCTAGAGGAAAAAATGGGAAAAGAAATGAGAGCTATGGAAATAGGATTAAGAGCTTGACCAAGAGGCATAGAAAACGTACCTGGGCAACAATGACTCTATGAGGCAACGAGAAAAATTAAAACAAAAGCAAAAACTTGAAAAAATAGAATAAAGGGTAAGGTATCTCCATAGCAAAAACAGCTGACCTGAAGAATAGACTGAGGACAAAAAAAATGTAAGAATCATTAGACTAACTGAACATCATGACCACAAAAAGAGCCTAGGCATCATATGCCAAGAAAACATATGCTCGGATCTCTTAGAGGGGAAAAAGGAAAGACAATTCACCAGTCACCTCCTGAAAGAAATCACAAAAGAAAATTCATAGGAACATCATGGCTAAATGCCAGAGTTTCCAGGTCAAAGGAAAAAAAAATACTGCAAACAGCCAGAAAGAACAAGTCCATGTACCAAGGAGCCACAATTAGGAGCAGCCATGATTTAGCAGTCACCACTGTAAAGGAGCAGAGAACCTGCAATATATTCCAAAAAGCAAAGAATATGGGTTTACAGCCAAGAATAATTTACCCAGCAAAACTAAGTATAATACTATGGGGGAGGGGAGGGTGGGATGGACCTTTAATGAAACAAAAGACTTCCAAGCATTCCTGATGAAAAGACCAGAGTTGAAGAGAAACTTTGAAATACAAACACAGGACTCAAGAGAAGCATATAAAAGTAAATATGAATGAATGCTAATAAAGGGCTAACTGAGGATAAACTGCTTACATTCAAATATGAGGAAATGATTCATTTGGGATTCCCAGGGACCACAGAGGGAGCTCAATGAGACAAGGCCCAAGTGTGCTTCTGTTATGTCTTGATGATTTGAAGAATGGTCAGGGAAAGAGGAATACACTTTTTTTTTGGGGGGGGGGGGTAGGAAAGGGAGGCTAGGGATAATTATTTTTATATAATGAGGTTATACAAGCAGACATCTATACAAATAAGGAGATGGGGACTGGAGGGAGTAACTGACATTCTCATTCAAACTCATCAAAAGAGGGAATACATACATACATACACACACACACAGTTAGGTACAGAAATAAATTTCACTCAGTAGGGAAACAGGAAGGAAAGGGGAGGAGAAGAGAATGATTTAGAGGGAGAGAAGATTCAGGGAGTCCTAAACAGGTCCTAAGTCTGAAACAAAATAAACCTTAAGGATATACAAAAATATTTGTAGTTCTTTTTGAGGTGACAAAGAATAGGAATCTGAGAGGGTGCCCATAAATTGGGGAATAGATGAACAAATTATGATAGAAAATATGATACAATGCTGTTGTGCTGAACTCTTAACAGTGGAACAACCAAGCAGGACTCAGAAGACAAATGAAACACGCTCCCCATCTCCTGAGAGTGCACATGGAGCCAGTTTTTTGGACTGACTAAGGCAGAATTTTGTTTTGATTGGCTAGACATATGTATAATAGGTGTGGTTTTTCTTATGTTCTCAGTGGGGCTGGGAAATTCTGGTGGGGGAAGGGGGAGGAGAGAAAGTGGATATTGGCCAATTAAAAAATAAATAAAAACTCATAATAAAATAGCAACAATTTATAATTATTACATAAAATTATAAAACCTCATAATAATAAAACAAACATAAAAAATGAGTTGAAAATTTAAAGAAATTATCTCCTTTGTACAACCCTTTGCATAGGCTGTGTTACCCATGTCTGGAATGCACTTCTTTCTCACCTCCATCTGTTAGAATCTATATTTCCTCCAAAGCTCAACTCAAGTGTCAACTGCTACATAAGGCTCTCCCTAATCCTGTCAACTGCTCCAGGCTCCCTACTTGCCCCAAATCACTCTGCATTTCATTGTATGTGTAAATGTTCTATTCCCTCCCCAAAGGAATATAAATTCCTCAAGGACAGGAATTGTTTTATCTTTCTCTTGGTATCTTTAGAGCTTTAGCACAGTGCCTGGCATGGGGTAGGTGATTAATAAATGCTTATTGATGGAAAGCAATTTGGAATGATGCAAATAAGGTGACTAAAATATCCATACCCTTTGACTCAGAGAGTTCATGATTAGGCTTACACCCCAAAGAGGTCACTGGAAAAAAGAATGTCCCCACATACACCCAAATATTTCTAGCAGCATTTTTTTGTGCTATCAAAGAACTGGAAAGTGATTGATTGGGCAGTGGCGCAACAAACTGTGGTACACAAATGTCATGGGATATTACTGTGTTATAAGAAACAACAAATGTGATGAATACAGAGCAGCAGGCAAATAGCAACATAAACTGATGACGGACCAATATCCTAAATGAACGATGATGCAAATATTTTTGATAAAATATTAGCAAAATGACTTCACGTGCATAACTGATATCCTATTGCTGTCTTCTCAGCGAGGTGGGAGAAGAGAAGGAGAGAATATGGAACTCGAAATTCTAAAAAAAAAATGTTTAAAATATTAGCGAAGAGATTACAGCAACATATCAAAGAAATCCTATGCTATGATCAGGCTAACTACCAGGAATGTGAGGTTGGTTAAATATTAGGAAACCTATAAACATAATAGACCACATTAATAATGATAATAACTAGTATTTTATGACTTTTATATATAGGTTTCACAAGGCACTTTACAAAGATTATCTTGTTTTATCCTCACAACAACCCTGGGAAGTAGGTGCTATCCCCATTTTACAGATAAGGCAAGTGAGGCACAGAAGGTTCTAGGGTCACAGAGCTAGGGATTGTCTAAAGCAGGATTCAAACTCAGTTCTCCCCAAACAAAATATAACATCCATTTCTGCTAACACACACACACGAAAATATAGGTATAAGTGGCCCTTTCCATGGTAAATAATACAAACCCAAAAAACAAGATTCACCATCATATGTAATGAGGATAAACTAGAGGCCTTTCCAATAAGATCAAGAGCAGGACTGCCAGGACTTTTATATGTTACTGAGCTAGAAATGTTAGCAATAGCAATAAGAACAGAACATGGAATTGAGAGAATAAGCAGATACAAATAAAAAAAAACCCTAAATGATCACTCCTGGTGATAATACACTTAGAGAATCCTACAGAGTCAAGTAAAACTTAATCAAGATGACAAATTTAGCAAATGTGAAGGCTATAAAAAAAATCCACACAAATCATCAGCATTTTTTTTATCAAAAATATCCAGCCAGTAAGAGACAGAAAGAGAAATTTTATTTAAAATAATTACAGAATGCATAAAGTACCTAGGAATCTACCTATCAACATACACCCAAGAACTATAGGAATATAACTGCTTACAGAGATAATGACTGGCTTAAATATTGGAAAATTTTCATTGCTCACATCTAGACCCGGACAGGGCAGCTAGGTGGCACAGTGAAGGGAGTGCCAGGCCTGGAGTCAGAAAGACTTGAATTCAAATTTGACTTCAAACACTTACTAGCTGTGTGACCCTAGGCAAGTCAGTTATGTTTGCCTCAGTTTCCTCATTTGTAAAATGAGCTAGAGAAGGGAATGGCAAACCACTCCAGTATCTTTGCCTAGAAAAACCCCAAACAGGGTCAAGGAAGAGTCAGTCACAACTGAAACAACTGAACAACAACAGGTCAAACTAACATAATTATGATACTGCTACTTAAATTAACTTGTTCAGTGTCATGCAAATCAAAGGATTACTTTGGTAGTGAAAAAAATAAAAATGAAATTGATTTGAAGGAACAACGGGTAAAAAATTTCAAGAGAAACTATGACAAAAAAAAAGTAGGAAGGAAGGGAGCCTAGTAGTAGATCTCAAAAAGGAGATATAATTGCAAAAAACAAAATGGATGATTTTGATTCATTAAAATTAAGTTTTGGCACAAATAAATCCAAGGCAGCTATGATTAGAATGGAAACATTTAACAGGGAAAAAAATCTTTGCAGCAAATTTCTCTGATGATGGTCTCATTTTCAAGATATACATATGGAAACTGAATAAAAGTTGTTCATTAATAAATTAATAAACGAGCAGAGGATATGAACGAGCAGTTTGCAAGAGAAGAAACCCAAGCTATCGAGAAACACGGAAAAATTATCAAAATCACTAATAACTGCAGAAATACAAATTAAGCAACTCTGAGGATCTATCTCCTATCCATCAGATTGGCAAAATTAACAAAAAACCAGAAAATGACAAATTATGGAAGGAGTGACCTCCTCTTCTACCCCACCTTAGCCACAAAGAGGTTTATACCCTTGATCTTGCCATTACCCATAAACGTACTACCTCTGTTTTCAAAAATTCTGAAATCCCCTTATCCAACAATAATCTACTGGCTTTTCACCTTTCCTTACCAAACACAACTCTTTGTCTGAACTGTGACCTCTCATCCCTTGACCCCTCAAATCTCTTCCACGCCATTGCTCCTGCATTAGCCACTCAAGCCACTCTCTCCTCTTCTGCCCATCTTGACTCCTTCATAAACAAATTCAAGTCTACCCGGGCCTCCCCCAAGTCTTTCAAGCCCTTATCTCTGATTACTCCCAGCCAAGCCTCAGCCTAAGATCACTCCCATCATTCTGCCCATTTGCTCCTACACGCAAGCTGCTGAACAATCTCTCCCCATCTCCTGGCTGCTTCCCTACTGCCTACAAAAGTGCCCATGTCTCAAAAAATCCTCACTTGATCCACGTATCCCCACTACCATCCCTTATCTTTTCTCCCTTTTGTGGCTCTCCTTAAGGTTGCCTATAATAGGTGCCTCTACTTTCCTCCCACTCTGTTCTTAACCTTTCTCAGCAGAGGCTGAATATGACAGGTATTCTGTAGAAGAGAGTTCATAATGCTTTTAAAGGCCCACCCAAACTCTAAAGTTCCATGACACCACTGAGGTCATTAAGATCAAACTACAACCCATCTCCCTCTTCTACTTCTTTTGCTTTTAACTAGATCTGGGATTTTACTTGGCTAGGGAGTTCCCTATGAGATCCTCTACCAACATGATCAGGTTCATGACTTCTAGTCTGGGGTACTGGAAGTAGGCCAAGCTATCTGTCCAAGATCATGGAACTGATCTATGTCAGAGGCAGAATTGTTCTGATACTGCCTGTTTTACTCTTACGGGAACAGAATTTCTCTTTTTCCTAAAACACAAAGGAGAGAATCAAATAGAGTACTCTAGGTCGGACAATCTGAGCAGAGAGAGAATTTTCAGATATATGTATATGTGTACAGATATGTTGTGTGTGTGATCCATTCATATGTTTTTAAACAAATTAACTTCAAATGTGGGTCATTTTTCCATTAAAAAATTTTTACCTCTAGCTTACCAGTCATATCTATCTCTAGTTGCAAGGATTCTGATCATTCTTTTCCATGCTCTTTCCTCATTTGTCTTTACCCCCTTTCTCTGGAGCAGTAAAACAACTGACAGCCAAGTCATGAATTCTTTAAAAATCCCCAAGTACAATTTAAGGGGTTCCAGCTGACAGCAGTGGTCAGGGTTACTTGAAGAATCTACCCAGGTGGTTCTCAGCAGCAATCACCACAGACTAACTCAGGGGCTTCCCTAAAGTCCGCATGGTCACTAGTTCTCATGCAATGTACTATGGCATGCTCTTAGCTCTTCCCATGCTCACTATACTCAAATGGAATTTCAAGAGGGTGAGTATTCAGCTGAGGTTCCTTGTGATAAGATCTGACCCTGGGATCTTCAGACCCTGCAAAAAAAGAAGATTCCCCTTTCTGTTTCCTGATGTTAGCCACTCTGAACCCCCTTGGCTACAGCTGCCTGCCAAAGGATATTTCTGCTTCCAGAGAAGCAGCAGAAAGCTGTTCGGGAGAAATCTCCACTCGATCCTTCCTCTTATCTGAACGTCTCAGAACGATGACAGAGTGGATGTGAACAACCTTGGTGGTGTCGACCTAGAGAAAAGCCCAAAGGCAGTTGTGAGCTCCATTACTTCCAATGATAAAATTACAACGTATACCATCAGAAGAAAAAATACTGAGCCCATTCAGATGAAGGAAGAATCAACCTATCAAGAAACATTTACCAAGTAAGTATCCATGATGATGTGTGCTTTGGCAGTGGTAGGATTAAGTAGTGGGTTAATTAGGTGAACTTTGAATTCAATAATTTACATTAAACAAGAATGAAATGCCAGAGTCTAACAGGGTCACTGACTTGAAAAAACACATGAAAAGAGAATCCCAAGGGACAGGGGCTTTCACCTCAGTGTCATAAAATGGTCTAGCTAGCTAGTGAAAAAAAACCAATTTTATTGAAATAGCTATCCAAATATGTTTATGTTCAACCTTTTTGTTTTTTTTTTTTAAAGCGTCCATACCCTGGTTAAGAGCCCCTGCCATAGAATAAACATTGTGGGAAATTCAGAAGGCACCGATCATCAGGGACAGAATGAATATGAGCTGAGCCCCAAGAACGTGGAGAGTACTTAAGGATGTGGGGCTGCGGAAGATGCAGCCTGGGGGAATTCAGTTTGGGGCTAATGGAATGATCAGGCAGTGCAAATCACTGAATTAGGGAAATTGGGTTAAACCTGTTGGTTAAGGACGGACAGCAAAGCCCTCAAACGTCAGGCTAAGGAGTTTGGACTTAAAGCAGGGGAGAATGGGGGCTGACTGAAGGGTTTTTTAAGGAGTAATATAGTAGTATTTAGTGAATATTATCATGTATGTAACATGTAGTAACAATACTACAAATACTCCAATAGATTATGAGTTAAGGTCTGTTTATCTCACTTCTGTTTCCGCAAATGCCTAGCTCAAAGTAGGCACTTAATGAATGATTTTTAAAAAGACCCCAAATTAATTTTAATATAACATCAATGAACGTTTTGAAAAAGGAAAAAATTCTTTTATTCTTCGTTTTCCTTATTTCTCAGGAGAGCTTTTCCTTATATACACTTAGACACCTGAGCAGGATGGGATAGGAAGAAGAGGGGAAAGAAAGGGGAGTGAGATGGGATGAGGAGAAAAGGAGAGGGGAGGAAAGGAGAGGGGAGGGGGAGAGCGAGGGGAGGGGGAGAGCGAGGGGAGGGGGAGAGCGAGAGGAGGGGAAGGAGAGGGGAGGGAGAGAGCGAGAGGAGGGGGATAGGAGGCCAGCAGCTCCCACCTCACCAGCTAATCCTCCCCCTCCCGCAAGGCTGGCCTAGGTGTCGGGCTCAATGAGAGTTGTGAGTATAGGGGTGCTGCGCCCCCACTCCCTGCAGCAAAGGGGGCTCAGCCCCCTGGCATCCCATCCCGGCGTGGCACTGCTCCCCCCCGCCGCCCCGGGCCAGGGGGTAGGGGACTTGGGGGGGTTGGCAAGGTCCGGCTAGCACCGTCGCCGTCGCCGCCCCCACCCCCAGCTGGCCCGACCTACGGAAGCCCTAGCCAGCCAGGCCAGGCCGCCCCACCCCGCTGGGGATGGGGGGGAAGGGGAGAAAAAATGAGGCCGGCTCGGCCCAGCGGGGGGGCCGTCGTCCGCAGGCCGAACCTTCGGCTGCCCCCGCCCCGCCCAATTCCCTCCGGCTGGACCTTCAAGCAATACGTCCCTGTCCCCGTCCCTGTCCCCCACCCCGCCGTCCTGACCTCCGGCCGCGCCCCTACCCCCGCGCCAGACCAGGCTGTCCCACTGCGCCGGTGGGGGGGCGGGAGCGGCCGAAGGTTGGGCCGGCCCGCCGCCGGGGGCCCCCCCCATACCGGACGGATCTTCGGCTACCCCCACCCCCGTCGGGGACCTCTGCCCCCCCCCGCCCCCCCTTGGCTGCCCCCCCTTACCCCCCCCCGGCCGGGCTGCCCCACCCTGCGGGGGTTGGGGGGGGCCGGGGCAGCCGGAGGGCCGAAGGGCCGGCCAAATGGCCACCCGGAGCCGCCCAAAGGCTGGAACCCCTCACCTCGCCGAGGCATAGTCCCATGACCTCCTCCTTTTCGGTGCTCAGGGCATGGTTGAGGGCTACCAAAAAGGCGTCCGACTGGAGGTGCACCGCTAGAACGGCCATCTTGGATTGGCCCCGGCGCGCGCCGGTAGCCCGCCCCCTTTATTACCGAGGCGTTCGCGTGCCCAACCCGCCACTAGTCCCTGAGTGCCAGAGCAGCCGGTCGTGACCCGCAGAGCTCTCTCTCTCTCGACAGAGCGGCGGCGGCGACCGTGACCGTTCAGCTGTGTCGGCCCTCTTCGACCCGCTTCGGCTTCCCTCTCCTCTGCCCGTGTGTCGGCCCGGATCCGGCGGCGCAGCCACCCAGCGGGTCCGTGCGAGCCCCCGGGGGGGAGGCGGGACGAGGGGCCGGGCGGGCGGCCGGGGTGCCCTGGGGGGGAGGAGGGGGTGCGGGAGACGGCTCGGAGGCGGGCCCGGGGGAGGAGAGAGGGCCGGCGGAGGCGGGTCGAGCGGGTCGGCCATCCGGGGGAGGCTAGTGGGGAGCGGCCGGCGGCGGGGGCGGGGGCCGGCGGCCTGGCGAGAGGCGGGCCGCGGGGTGGGGACTCGGGGC
>JAQQSZ010001665.1:0-14997 GCA_028646595.1 Phalanger gymnotis | reverse complement strand
CATGAAAAAAAAAACTTTTTTCCTTTTGAACATCTATTTTTTTAAAACCTTGAGTTCCAAATTCTCTCCCCTCTTCCCTTCCCATCCACCCTCCCTAAGAAGTCAAGCAATTCAACATGGGCCACATGCGTATCATTATGTATAACCCTTCCACAGTACTCATGTTGTGAAAGACTAACTATATTTTGCTTCTTCCTAACCTATCCCACTTTATTGAATTTTCTCCCTTGACCCTGTCCCTTTTCGAAAGTGTTTGTTTTTGATTATCTTCATCCCTATCTGCCCTCCCTTCCATCATCCCCCCTTTTTTTATCTTCTTCCTTCTTTCCTGTGTGGTTCTTCCCAGCTTTAATCCCAATAATCTGTAGCCCATAGCCTATAACCCCAGATGGCCCCGCCTAGCTAAAACTGTTTTCCTGTTAATTAAAAACAAAAGAAATCACTCAAAGATTGAGAATGTATGAGGTTTTTGTTTTTTAGTCTGAAAGCCTTATTAATAGGAGTAAAAAACCTTAGTTTGAATCTAAGGCACCTGGACCTTTTGCTTTGGAACTAAGAAAATGAAAGAATGTTCCCTCCAGAATCATTATAATAGCTGACATTTATAAAATGCCTTAAATATTATCTGGTGCCATTGTTATCCCAATTTTACCTGGATGAGGAAATTCTAGGTGGGAGAAGTTACACATGTGTTCGATTCATTCCTTCCAGATTCTATATTAGCAATCTAGTCACTATGCCAAGGGAATTATTGATGAGGAACAGACAACTAACTCTACTGATTAATGGGACTTGACCATAGCCTGAGGCCATGCTGGAATCGCCCTTGCTTCTGCCAGCCTCCTGTGATTTCCTGCTAATCAGGTGCGATCCTATCAACCAATCAAAAAACAGTCTGCTCACCGGAGAGCAATCAAAAAATAAATGCGGAATTCCACAAAGTTAAGCTACTTAAGGTACTTTGCCCTCAAAATCATTTACTTGTTTAATACAGAGACGGAAAACACTGAGGCATTTTAGTAGGGTTTTGAGGAAAGAAAAGAAATGAAGCCTGTTTAAAAGTTTTTCCTCAGTGAATGTGGAGGAAAAAAAAGTTTTGTAGTTTAAAATCTGAAGCTAAACATCTGATGAAGATTTATCTGATGATAAATAAACATTATTTATTTTCCTGTTTTCTCATGTTTAAATGGCCTTGAGCAAAGAAAAGAGACTGCCTCAAGAAAGATAAATAAAATAATCTGGAAAAAGGCAAAATCTATTTTTTATGTGTTTGGTTTGCCTAACCGCAGTAAGTTTCTCATTGATTTGGTAGAATTTCATTGCCCAGGTAATTTAGAAGCAAAGTCACCAAAAAGGAATTAGTGAGTGCCATGCCGAAATAGTGAAACCCCCTCAGCATGGGATAAGACCTTATCTCTCCTACCATCCACCCCCACCCTGCACCCCTTCTATATTTTTAGAAACTGCTCTGCTGAAAAAGTAGAGATAAGAAATTACATCAGGGGACAGATACCTGCCAGGTCCCATTTATCCAACCTTTACTCCCTCTAGGCCGGGGAAGGGAGGAAAGAGAAAGGATGGAGAGAAGGATGGGATGGAGAAGAAGGAGGAAAGGGAGGGGAAGGGAAGGGTGAACAGTCTGAGAAGGAGATATAAGGGGAGGGGGACATGTAAATCTTCTAAGTAGTTTAATCTGTACCTGGCTTAATGCAATTATGCAGTTTTGTGAATTGTGAGAAAAATTTTATTGTATTGTTCAAACCTAGCCCTGGGGGGGCTGGGAAACTCAACCATTTGTTGTACTGTTTGAACATAACTCTGTGTGGCTGGGGAACTGAACTTAGCCACGTTGCCTAATGTTGTGCAGTTTCCTCTCAATTATCAAATCATATGTCTTCCTGGAGCCCCTGTTAGGTCTGTCACATCTAAAGATTGCCCCTGCTCCCAACTGGACATCTTAGCCCATAGGAGAACTTGCCCTCCGGTTTCCAAGGGACCTGAAAAAGATGACATTAGATGTAGACAGCTTTCCCAAGAGTCGGGACTAGGCCTGCCTGAAGCAACACTCCCTCCTCACTTGTTGCCTCTCCCTGGGGAGGGGGCGAGGAGTAGGCAATTTGCTCATATTCCTGGTACTTTCTGCTGCTGGGGTGTTTACTGTACTTGTTCTCCTCTTACTAAGGGTCAGACTAGGGCTGACTTTGGCCCACAAATATTCCACCACCTTAGTGAACAAAATAATGCTGTCCATGGTTGTTTTCCCTCGGTCTGAGGGGCCCACTCCAGACACAGAGATTAGCTTGTCTCCCTGGTCAGCAAAGGAAGAATTTTCTTTAGAACTTCCTTTCCCATTCCCTGAAGAAGAGTCATATCTTTCTTGGTCTACAGATGTTGCTTTCGCTCACCTTTGACCAAAAGGAAGAAATGACAAGGTGTTCAAAAGTTTACACAACAGTTTGGTCTGTCAAAGAGTCAATTTTTATTTGGTAAATTGTGCTGCCGAGAGAAGTTGGAAATGCTGACAACTGTCTGCCAGACAGACCAGCCCCTCTCCTCCCCAAAGTGAAAAAACCTTTCCAGTCCTCAAAGAACTGGAACAGCCCTCCTGAAATGAAAGTCAACCTTTTCAGAGAGAGAGAGACAGAGAGAGAGAGAGAGAGAGAGAGAGAGAGAGAGAGAGAGAGAGAGAGAGAGTAGTAGCAATTAGATTTGTGTGTAACAGCACAAGGAAGAGTCCGAAGTCTAAGCCAGAAATTACAAAAAGTGTTTGTTATTCTTTCTCATGGGAAAGAACTACACCCAAGCAGCAGAGATTGGGGATATACCAAGCCAAGGAAAAAGCCTATACTTATGGTCCTAATGCAAGCCCCCTCCCCACTTCTCCCCCTTCCTCCCATTGGCTGGGATTTAAGGTGCACAGTCTAAATGCAGATAAACTCTGTGCAAATTCCTTAATGGACAAAGGTCTTCATGAAAAACAGGATACCTGTGGTCAAACTGGTCAGGCATGCCTGGAGGTCATGTAGCAATGTTTCCATAATCAAACTGCTTAAAACTGTTCAGATAGCTATTTAACCCTTGAGGAGACTTCACTCACTATCCATCTCACACAGATTTGAAGATCTTTCCAACCCATTAATAGGCCATATGACCTGCTTACATCACAGGAAGCAAAGACAGAGGGAAAGGTTAAATGGAAACTCAGGCCATGAACAAACTTTTGCATCCATGTTTTTTTAGGCTACTTGAAGCCTGGTCCAGAGGATTTTTTCAGGACAAACCAAGGCCATCCAGGGAATGGCCTGAAATTCAGAAAAAAGGAAATCCAGGCTGACTACTAAGATATTTTTTTTTACTGCCTCTGGCAAAACAATTCTGACTTAATTTGTCTCTTTTCAAATGCAATTAGCCAGACTAAAAAACCTCAGTCTTCTTTATTGTTCTATCTAGTGACTAGTCCAACTCTTCTAGATGGCATTTAGCATTTTCTTGGCAAAGATACTGGAGTGGTTTGCCACTTCTGCAACTCATTTGTCAGATATGGAAACTGAGGCAAAAAGGGTTAAGTGATTTGAACAGGGTCTCACAGCTAGTAAGATTCTGAGGCTAGATTTGAACTCTTCCTGGCTCCAAGACTGGCACACCATAATTGCACCCCCTAGCAGCCCCCTGATCTTCTACTACGCTGATTTTTGTAGATATAACTTAACCCTTGCTTACCTGTGTTACCCTGTACTTGATCAAAGAGGGAGTTGGTGTTAATTTGGTATTGTCGATCTTTGATAACGCTGCTGCAGTACCAAATTTTTGTTTAAAAAGATTGTGGGTTTTTTTTCAAAAGATATTTGCCTTTAAATAGCCCAATGATGTCATAATACTTGTAATGTCATCATACATGCTTTATCCAGGCACATAATACTGGGAAACAAGTCCCAAGTAAGAGAGGCAGCTGGTAGTTCAATGGCTAAAACACTGGTCAGGGAGACCCGAGTTCAAATCCTGTTCAGAACACAGCTAGAAAACCCAGGTCAAGTGGTTTAATTGCTCTCAGTTTATCTGGTCCTTCTGAGTGGTGACAGTTGACTTCTCTAGATCTTTGCGACCTAATAAACAGTTATTAAGACAAAGGAAGCTACTTGTTTACCTAAGAATACTTCCTCTTTTGTTATCATGCAAGTTGATTCTATCTAAATGACTAAATTCTACAATGATAGACACACTTTGGTTATGCATATGTTTTAGGTTGAATTAAAGTTCACCCCATGGCTACAATAAACTCCAAAGCATTCCCAACTGAAATTGCTAAAAGATTTTTGTGCCCGGATTTTTGTTGTTCAGTCATTTTTGCAAGCATGTCCAATTCTTCCTGACCCCATTTGGAATTTTCTTGGCAAAGATCCTGGAGTGGTTTGCTATTTCCTTCTCCATCTCATTTTACAGATGAGGAAACTGAGTCAAACTGGGTTAAGTGACTTGCCCAGGATCACACAGCTAGTAAGTGTCTGAGGCCAGATTTGATAATCATTTAATATCAATTTAGCAACTTCAATAAGGCCCAGAGCCTGAAGGAATCAACCAGAAGAAAAGCCTGGACCTAACAGCCTCTTTGTTCTCTGAATAAACTCAGAGAATACCTCTTCTTATGTCAACAAGCTGAGATGGGGCTGACTTAAGAGCATTCTATCCTCCATCTATGGCCATTAAGGATGAGACCCTTAATCCAAAACACTATCTTGAATAATGGGACTTTTCCTTATCTTAATATTTTATGGACATATACTATGTTATGATATGCTAATGATAAAGAAAATACAGATGTCCTGGATCATAATTTCAATTTGACATTTTGTCAACTCTCTTATCTTATTGTATTAACAACAAAGTGGAATGAGTGAAGACCTCTCATAAAAAGGACAAATTGAATAAAGAGGAATAAGTAAGATAGTAAGGCCTCTCATGAAATCTAAACTTCAGCTTTCTACTCTGTAGGTCAAGTTAGTGACCGTAGGAAGACGAGTTAGTAACCATAGGATCCCCCAGGTATAAAAATAGGAGACATGATATTCCCATCCCGTGTATTTACCTAAGGGCAAGAGGCCCAAAAGAAAGAAAGGTAGAGGTGAGTAAGTCAGCAACCATAAAATCCTATGAGAATAAGGATAGGACGCAGGATGCTCACATTCTGTGTATTGACTCCAGGATAAGGGACTCCTGGCTCAGAAGAAGAATGGATGAAAAGCCAGAAAGCCAGGTGCAATGTAGCTGTGTAAGACGTGGTCAAAAAGATCAGTTAGGTGTAAGAATGATGGCAGACAAATGTAAGGGTGCTGGGGGATATCCGTCACAAATGTAAGGGTGATGGACAGCATCCGACGCAGAAGCAAGGGAGGTGGGAAAGGCTAGTTTGCCACAGATGTGAAGATGGCTTCTGCTTGTCACAGATAACCAAACTATTTGTTCATTGTCATTGTCACTGAGGTAGATTTATCACTTAAGATGTAAGAATGGTGCATCACCTGCTTGTCAAAAATAACCATATCATTTGTTCTTTGCCATTGTCACCGGGGTAGATTTATCACGTCCGGATTGTACCCTCAAAGCTTGCATCTTCAAGCTGAGAGGAAGGAGGTTGGGAGGGGAATTGCAGTTAGGGACCTATAAAAACACCTGAATTTTCCATGTCCAGTGCGCTCTGACGCTTGAGAGGACCCTTGGGGTGCTCTTGGTGCCTGAGTTGACCTTTCCCACGGGATTGTAATAAAATTTCCTTTCTACTTTCTACCTGAGATGCCTCTGCTTTAATTCTTTAATTTGTAAATCTGTGCCACACACAACCTATCCAATTAACAAATTCTTTTCTTATAAATATGATTAAATATACATGGAGATCATAAATTTTGAGTGACACAGACATACTGGGTTGGGACTGTCCTGAAATGCATTTAAGCCTTCTCATTCTTTTGTTCAGACAGTCAGATTTCATCTGGCTCCATACATGTATGTATCTGCTAGGTTTAAGGGAATAAACAAGATGAATTTGATGAGATTTAGCTTGCAGGAGCCCCCTTGAACTCCCCTTGAATCTTCCCACTGGGTGAGCATTTGCCTGAGGCCATAAGCCTTTCCTTATTGCTAGGCCCAAATCTCTAGGCTAGGTTACTCTTAACCTAGCCTAGCCCTCCATTGTCTGGCTAGTTTTCACCCTTGATCTTAATCTTGTCAAACTGTCTATGCCCAAATCTGTTGCCCTTAAACTAGCCTAGCCCTACATTGTCTAGTGTCTCCAAGTAGCCTTCCATTACTTCCCACCCTTAATCCATTCTCTTGGTTCCTGGAGTCTGACCTCACCCCAGTGCCATCAAGCTCCTCCTCAAGACCTTCCCTAAACCCCTCCTCCCATCACCCCAGGACCACCCTAGATCTCTCCTACAATCTTCCTGTATGTAAGTTTCATCTTGCCTCCATGAAGGTGCTAAGACTCCATCTACCTCAGATGAAATCTGGCCAGCTTATGAAAATGAGAGTCACAAAGGGCAAGATTTCTTAAGACAACCCATTATGGTGAACCTGTAATAAACTTTGTCTCTCTTTGGCTGTAAGAGGGCTTGAGTCAAATTCTTTTGAGCAGAACCTGGCATGCTGGTATTTTGGGGTCTTGAGCACCCCTAAAAACATATGGTTCCCTGACCTCTTCATATGGTTCCCTAACCTCTGCAAATTTACATATCACCTAGCCTGTTTGCCTCCTTTAACCAAACTTTCGGGTTGACAAACTCAAGAAGATAAATCTTCCTGACTCCAGGACTGGCACCCTGTGTAGTATGGCCCTACCTAGTGCCCAGATTACCAGATACTGAAAGCCAAGACCTTCCATGCTGGCAGAGTTTGTTCACATATTCCACCCTAAATTAAGTTTTGCTTCTTGAGAGCTGGAAGCAGGCCAGGGTCATTATACTAGTAACCTCTACCCAACCCAGAGAAGATATGCCACTGGCAAGCTAAGAGACTATATTTTGTAATAGTTGAGTTTACCATCTCTGTTGAGGTTTAGGAGTGCTGGGACCCGGCCTCACACACATAAACTATCTCTCTCTCTCTCTCTCTCTCTCTCTCTCTCTCTCTCTCTCTCTCTCTCTTCCTCATATGCGCACCTTTCCAATCTCCTTACCCTTCTCTCCATCCCCACCCCTACCCCACCATGTACCCAGGTTCCAGTTACACTGGCATTTTTCCTGTTCCTTAAACTCCCAATCTGAGCATTTTCACTGGCTGTCCCCCATGAATGGGACATTCTCCCTCCTTATCTCCATCTCTTGGCTTCTCTGATCCCTTCAGTTCCTAGCTAAAACCCCACCTTCTACAGGAAACTTCCAGATAACTCAATCCTAGTGCCTACCCTCTGTTGATTATTTCCAATTGATCCTTGTAGATAACCTGTTTGTATGTAGTGATTTGTATGTTGTCTTATGCTCCTGGATGGCAGAAACTGGCAGTCCTTGTATATCTTTCTTCTTGTTCCCAATCTGTGAGAAACAGAAGTTCTGTTTCCATAATAGTGACACCTACACATACACACTCCCAGCTTTGCGAGAAAGATAACAGAATGTTAAGTCAGAAGTAACCAGTTCCATACCAAGCAGAATCAGGCTGGTGATCAAATAAAGGGTCGGAAGCTTGTAAGCATGCTTAATGAGTTGTTTAATATTAACCCACACCCCCCCAGGGTGACTCAAACTAATTAAATGCACAGGTGATACATGACAAGGGAGGGGGAACACATCTAGGAGAAGAACATGGAATAGGTGGGTCAGGAAGTTGTATCCCAGCCAATGGGATACAAGGGAGGGAAATGCAAATCATGATAGACATATGGGTCACCTGGTCTCTGGTAAGACAGTAATAAATAAAATTTTTCCTTAATTCATGGATGGCCATGTGGAGCTTTTTTGTAAGATGATTATTTCCCACAACTTCTTAACACAAGGCCAGGCACATAGTAGGTGCTTAATAAATGCTTACTGACTGACTGAGGAGGCAACTGCTAGATGGGACAATAGGTTAAAGGGATTTTAACCCAGGTTTCCAGACTCTAAAATCCATACTCTTGCCATCACTGGGATATAAAGACAAAGAAGCCATCTCTGCCCTTGAGATGACTCTCTCGTAGCCAATCTGTAGACATATAAGCTTATAAAGAACAAAAACCAGGTAATTGTGGAATGAGAGGTAGGCACTTTGGGCAACTGGAACCTTGGAAAAGTTGCTTGTTTAAGTTGTAATTTGAGTTAAGCTTTGAAGGAAATGGAAGGTTTTTGAAAATAAGAGGCTTTTTCATTCTGAATTTAATCACCAAAAATAAGTATATCCATATACACAGAGCAGAGTACTATGTCACCGATATGAAACCACGAATCCATTTCATACTTCTTGCTTTTAAAAATGTGTAAATTTATGACATTCTACAAGTGACTTTCTCATTCTACTGATGAAACTTTAATGCATTGTTGCAATATGTCCAAAATACCCTTTTAAAGTAACTTGAATTGATATCTTTTGTTTTTGTGTTGCCTAAATCCTCCTCTTCCTCCCCCTTACCCTTCTCTCCCAGAGAGCTATCCCATGAACAAAGAATTTGTTTTAAAAGAAGAAAAAAATCAGTCAAACCAGTTAGGACACTGAAAATTTCCAACAGTGTAAGCAATGTTGCACATTTGCAACACCCTCTTCCTATTGCAAAGGAACAGAGGTAGGTGTCTTTTCATATCTCTTGTTTAAACCAGCCTTCTTTAACATTTTGCAACATTCATTTTCCATTGCTTTGTGGCAGTTCTTGACATTTCAATTGTTGTAGTCACTATGTATACTGTGTTCCTGGTTCTGATTATTTCACTTTTCATCAGTCTGCATAGTTCTTTCCATACTTCTCAGTAGTCTTTATGTCAGTTGTTTCTTACAGAGTTGTAATATTCCATCATATTCATGCACCACAATTTGCTTAACCATCGCTGTCTCCATGGGCATCTGCTTTGTTTCCAGTTCTTTATAACTACAAAATATTTTGCTATGTTTTGGGGTCTCTGGGGACTGCTTTGTTGTTTATTTATTCTTTTAACTCAATGACTACCTTGAATAGATGTTTGCAAGCCACCATATTTGCATAATTGTGAATTGTTTTCCAAAATGGTTGTACTAACTCAGAACTGAACCAAAAACTCCTTCGGTTTTTTTCTGTGTTTTTAAAAACATTATGAAACTAGAGGATCTAAGAGTCTGATATGTGGAGAGAGGGCTTTTGCCAGTTCATACAACTTATACTGAGATGGAAGGACCTATGCGGGGGAAATAGCACAAAGGCCAGTTTGGCTGAACCAAAGAGTGTGTGTAAGGGAGTGATATGTAATTATTCTGAAAAGGTAGCCAGAAGGATCTGGGCTGGGATAAAGGGGGTAGGGAGGCAACTCCAGAAAAGTTGGTTGGATGAAAAAGAATACCGGGAAATCTGGGTGATAGGAACAGGCCTTGATGCTCCCTGATCTGAGGCCTTCATGGAGCCCAAGCTTCTTTTGGCTGTACTTGGTGCCCTTCGGGAACACTCCCTTGATGCCCATCACTGGAGCTGTGTTCTGAAGAGAGCATTTCCCTAAACTGCTGGGAAATTTTTGTATCCCTTCTCCATGGGTTAAACATATGAGCATGAGCTTAAAATTTTAAAAGTGGTCATGAATTATTTTAACATGTTTTAATGTTTTAATGTATTGATTACCTAGTTTTTGCCTTCCTAACCTCAGCACTTGGATGCAATTGGATGAATTAGATGCAATATATGAATTGATTAAATAAATAAATTGAAAAAATACATAAAATAAAAATAAAATTTTAAAAATTAACTAAATAAACAAGACTTAATAAGGTACTGGATTTATTTCTCCATCTGTAAAATTAGGGGATTGGACCAGATGACTGTTGAGGGTTTGGGGAGATGAGGTCCAGGAACCCCAAGACTGGAGTTCCCAGACAGGGTAGTTGAGGTGGGGTACCCCTCAAGGACCCGAGTACTGAAGAGGGTCAGGGCCGTCTGGAATGAATTCAAGGACTCAAGCATTCTATAAGTCAAGATGGCAAAGATTTATTACACTTTTCAGCAGGCAAGAGTTCTTAGGGAACCTGCAATCTTACAGGGGTGCAGGTAAAGTTTATATAGGATATTTTGGGGTGAAACATGTGCCAAATATGCTAATTAGGTGTTTTGGGGTGGGATCAGAGAGTGATTATGGGGTGATGAGTTCTTAAAGGAACATGCACTTTCAGAATCTACTTCAAAGCTGTCTTCCCAGAGTTCACTGGGAAATAGCCCAAGGCAGGCTACATGGAGGTGTGTTTTTAGGCCTGAAATGTCACTAAGTCAACTAATGGTCAGGGCTGACTGGGAAATACCCAGGCTGCTTCCATCAATGTCTTGTTAGACAAGATAAATGTGAGGGAGTATACATATGTCTACATCTAGGATGCATATGATAGGTCAGTGAGTAGTAAATGTCTTTATGACCCAGTACACAGCCAGTTCAACATGTATACAATTGGTCAAACTAATAAATTCTACAGGTGCAGCTGGCCACAGTATTAGGAAGAGAGATAAATGTTTTGCTAGGCCATGCTGTCCTGCCTTGCTAGAGAGAAACTGCTAGGGACAGTGTTTTAAGGCTAGGGAAAGATATGATTTTGGAACTGGAGTCCAAGCACAGACACCCAAGAACTTCATCACAACCACTAGAAGTCCCCTCCAGATCTAGGAATACTGAATGACTATGTGGCATCTAGTACCATTTTCAAGGAATTGTAAAAAGAAAATTTGGAGAATTATGTGGATACTCTCATAAATATAGTGATATGTGAGGTCAGGTTAGGGGGTAAGAAAGCCCAGAGACTGAGAGGGGAGTGGATGCCATGCCAGGAAGAACCACATGCCTGTAATCCAGAGTCCAAGGTGAAAATCTTTCTTTAGCATCTACCTTAGCCCTCCCCCATCCCAGTCCCATTCTGTTCTCCCCTTCTATGGTGCACTTTGGAACCTCGTCCTACAGGGTGTTCCTAAAGTCTGGATACGTAGGCAAAAATGCATATTTTCAAGAAATGAATGAAATTTTCAACCACATTTTATTTAATTGGAATATTAACAAATAACATCTTCAGTATCATCATTTGTGATGCAAAGGTTGATGTGCTTTGCAAGATTCACAGGAACTTGATGCAATAACTCCACATTGCCATCAATTTTCCTATATGTCCAGACTTTAGTGACACCCTGTATCATTAACATCCATCCCTTCCTCCTAGACCTCTTCTGCTCATACTCTGTTTACTTTAGACATGCAGGAACCTGGCTGGCTCCACACATCTCTGAAGCCCCTACTCTGTCTCTCTCTCTCTCTCTCTCTCTCTCTCTCTCTCTCTCTCTCTCTCCCTCTCTCTCTCTCATGGGGCGGGTTTTTTTTTTCAGGTGGAAAAAAGAGTATACAGAATACAAACATGAATCCTGCCTAGAATGGGTAGTTTACTTCCAATAAAGAGAGAATAATTAGATTGTAAGCTCCTTGAGGGAAGAGGTTGTCTTTTGTCTCTTTTTTAGGCATTAAATAGGTTACAATTGTTTGAGACACTAATATTCAATCCTCGCTGAAATATTTGAAAAAAGTTTCTTTTCCAGTGATACTAATCGGCTCTTCTTTTTGCCTAAACTTTATTGGTAGCCAATAGCCTGCTGCCTCCTTGCCCAGGAAGGTGAAGACAATCGGCCTTTCCTGGTTCTCTGAGAGCCCTTTCACAAAGACTAGAAGACATGAATGGGAGGCAGCATGCACTGGCTGTTCTAAAAGGTTTTTTAATATCTACCTGAAGTCAAAGACTGCTGAGGAAATTCTATCCTTTAATAGCTATAATAGGTCAGTCTGTGACTTTCAGGTCCAAGCCTGACAGAAGAGTTTTGATGTAGAGACCATACCCCTCCTCTCCTTTTTCTTCCTCCTCTTCCTTTAATAGCAAATTTCCTGGACCACAGTCAAAAGACTGCAAATGACTTATTATGAGCCACTTTGATCTTCATCAGGCTTCCTTGCACACACAATGATGGGGATACATGGAGTAGAAAGCTCTGCTATTTGTAGCCCTACTGTTATGGGTGGGGAGAGAATAAGCATTTATTAAGCACCTTCTATGTGCCAGGCACCAAGCTAAGCAATATCTCATTTAATTTTGCTATGAATTTGTAGATGGCTTATATGTCATTTTGGGGACTCTGCTACCCACCAGAGTCAGCTGAAGCCTAATACAAGCCTTTGTTCAAGTGGGTGGTTTTGATATTTACCCTAAATCCTAGACAGACAACTGGAAATGATGAAAGTAGGATAGCATATGTATAGGAAACAGCCAATCCACCAGTGAAAGTGTTCAAGGAAGAGTAAGTAAACCACTGGAACTAGATCTAAGAGTTAAAAAAGAAAACTAGAACTCTTCAGGCTTTGAATATGTCTTAGTAATTGTTTTTAACTCTCAGCAATGTTGGAGCCCTTTCCACATACAATAACTACTGCTTTAGTAATTTCAAAGAAACTTATGCCATGTTTTTTCAGTCTGGGAACTCTCTTAGATAAGGTCATGTTACCAAGAGAACCATTTTACAGATCTCAGAGCTTGGCTCCATTTCCCCTCAGTGGGAAATGGGCCAGAAGTAATTCTGTAATGCCACTGTCTGGAGCCTTCACCAATGTGTTTTCCCCAAAGAAACCAATTTAGTTTCCCAGCCTTAAGTTGATTTATTTTTAAAATTATTTTTTTTTTGAATTGGCAAAAATTTGTCATGTCTCCTCCCCGCCCCCAATTGAGAATAAAGGAAAAACAAAACCCTCGGTAAAATGTGTGGACAAGCAAAACAAATTTCCACATTGGTGATGTCCATAAGAAAAATACATGTATGTATTCATATATATATGTGTGTGTGTGTGTGTGTATACATTCACATATATACCATATGTATGTATACATTTGTGTATATCTAGAAAGATGTACATATATTGTGTGTAATATATATGATGTATATGTGGGTTTGTGTGTGAGTATATACATAGGTCAGCTCCAATATATATGCAACAGATAGCACAGACAGTATACTTTGGAAACTTTAAAAAGCTCTGCTAATTTGTGAGGAGACAGCTAGGTGGATGGAATGCCAGATTCATCTGCCTGAGTTCAAATCTGGCCTCAGATACTTACTAGCTGTGTGACGCTGGTCAAGTCACTTAACCCTGTTTGCCTCATTTTCCTCATCTGTCACTGAGCTGGAGGAGGAAATGGCAAATCATTCCAGTACCTCTGCCGAGAAAACCCCAAATGGGGTCATGCAGAGTCATGCACTAGATAGACAGACAGACAGACACATATAAAATTACTCTGATTCCCTCACCTCTCCATCAAGAGGTAGAAAGAATGATTTTTATCATCAGTCCTCTGAAATACTGGTTGGTCACTCCTCTGACCAAAGTTCCTTCCCAACCAAGTTGCCTGTCTATATAATACTGTTGTCACTATACAAATTTTTCCCTTGATTCCACTCACTTCACTCTGTATCAGTTCATACAAGTCTTTCCAAGTTTTCTCTGAAACCATGCCCCTCATCATTTCCCACAGCACAGTAGTATTTCATCTGATTTCTACATAATAATCTGCTCAACCATTCCCCAGTGCATGGGTACCCCTCAGATTTCCACTCTTTGCCAACTTAAAAAAAGCTACTTATATTTTTGTATATCCTTAGAGTTTGATTTGTCGATCCATCGTACCAGGACAGATAATAATTTATTGACTGGGCTTAGAGTCAGGAAGATATGAGTTCATATGTGACCCCAGGTATGTCATTTAACCTTTGCCTCAGTTTCCTAAGCTATAATGAGAATGATAATATGTCCTATTTCATAGAGTTGTGAGGTTCAAGTGAGATAAGATTTGTAAACTGATTAGAACATTAAAGGCACCAATTAAATAAGTGTTTCCTTCCTTCCTTCCTTCGTTATTCTACTTTCTTTCTAATTCTCTCTTCCTCCCCATCTCCCTGTTGAGTTAAATGTATTTCTGCACGTGTATATGTTTTCTTCTCTTCTTTGGCCAGCTCAGATAGAGCTTTTTTTTTTTGTTTAGATTTCTACCTTTGCACCCCAATTATGTAAGATTCATCATCTTTCCCTTTCCCCACTGGTGCATTCTTCCTCCACTCTTTCCATTACTGTCTTAACATCATTGAGTTACAACAAAAATAATCAGCATACCTGATGGATACATTGAAAAAAATCTGAAATATCTTCAATATGTAACACCAGGGGACCTGCCACCTCCACAAAGGGGTAGATCGTGGGTGTCCTCTCAAGCATGATCTTGTTAAATTTTGTTACATTCGCTTTGTATTTTTTTGTTTGTATTTGTTCTTTCCATCTACATTGGTATAGTCATTTTGTATATTGTTTTCTTACCTCCGCGTAATCCGACTCTGCACTAGTTCATACAGATCTTTCCGTACTTCTTTGTGTTCTTCGTACGTATCATTTCCTGCAGTACGGTAACATTCCGTTACGTTCATGTACCACAATTTGTTAAGCTGTGCCCCAATACGTGCGCTTCTGCTTAATTTCCAATTCTTAGCTGTCACAAAAGTGTTGCTATAAATATTTTGGTATATATGGGGACTTTCTTATTGATGGCTTCCTTAGGGGATAAGCCCAGCAATGAAGTCTCTGGTTCAAAAGGTATGGACAAAGATAAAAAAAAGCGGGGATGATGGAAGGGAGGGCAGATGGGGGTGGAGGTAATCAAAAACAAACACTTTTGAAAAAGGACAGGGTCAAGGGAGAAAATTCAATAAAGGGAGATAGGTTAGGAAGAAGCAAAATATAGTTAGTCTTTCACAACATGAGTATTGTGGAAGGGTTATACATAATGATATGCAGGTGGCCC